>CM023449.1:212312105-212472105 GCA_013339765.2 Haemaphysalis longicornis
CCGAACGCATTCTTCATATTACTTTAATCTGTGACAATTTGTAATGTGATTGATGACCCGTTACAAAAAAGAGCCTTGAAACTAAAAGTCTGGTATTATTCTTATTATTATTTTTTATTCCTTCTATAAAGCCCACCAACCGATTAACTGGTCAATCAATTCATTAATGGTTGCCGATTACTCGGATTAATTTTTTTAATCAACGCCCTGCTCCACATTCCCTGCTCCAACTTCAAGTAAGCATTCGTTCGTTCCTTTGTTCGTACAACCGCGCAATCAGCTTAAGCGTCACCACAGTAATCAGGACTCTTTTCTAACAAGCAAGGGGGCTGCCTGCTCCACACTAACCCGAACGGCCGAATAGTAATTTTGGCGGGAGGTGGTGAAGCCAGTGATGGAGCCCAATCTTTCTACAGCCTTTGCCAAAATTTTCCAGGTCAAGTAAAAAATGCCTAGGCCAAAATATTTCAAAGTACAAGCGAGCCAGGATGAAGCGTTTTATGGCACGAATGTTGAGAGAGCACGTTTTTTTTCTTACTGTGAGGAAATATTCATGCCACAGTTAAAAGTTACGCTTTTGCTTTGAACTGTGGAGCAAGAACGTTTAGTGTGATCTAGCAAATTCTGATAAGGACTGTACAACTCTGCAAGCGCGGAAAGAAGGGGGGCTGATAACTAATCTGTTAAAAACACCCAACCAGAATATCGTACCCTACGTTGTCTGTCGCCCTTAGTGCTGCGACAAGAGGAGACTAGGTTCGTGGAAGGCTGTCGAAAACCAGGGTGTGCTCTTTGCTGATGAAAGTCGGTCGCTTGGAATAGCAGGAGACGTGGAGTACCAACAACTGCGACACAACTATATCAATGTACGCCCAATGTACTTGACCTTCCTATTTCCCGCCTTCAGAAAGCTTACTCACCTGATAACCGAACATGGTCACTTTCCTCATTACTTTCACCGGCTACAACTCATGCCAAAGTGTCAGTGCTTCTGAAATGTGTCTGCCGCTTCGGTTCGCATTATTCAACGGAATGACCGAAAATGGCCAGCTACATTCAAAGGCTTCGTCGGCTCTCGAGATCACCATTACAGCCATTGCAGCTTCGTCACCTTTTGGGCAGTTCAACAGCCATGAACATTCTTATGGAGTTCGACGACATCATTTCTCGATCTACGACCGAAGTGTGGCGCCTACGTGTCTACAGTGATTTCCATGTTGCAGCTGGCCCTTAGCTTCCACCTCTCTATAATGTCTGCGTTGTGGAGGGTGTTTTTTTCAGCGTTTTATTTTGTATCTTCAACCCCACTTGCCGCACTTTGCGTTGAACTGGATAACACCTTGATACGTGCCACCCATGAGCTGCACCTCTGCGATATTGTGTGCCCAAGGCCCCAGTGCTACAACGTGTTACTTGGTCTCTGGGAGATGTGGATAATGCGGTCTCAGCTATGACTCGTGCTTCCTTTGAGAGTACTACACACACTTGCGGTAATCTTTTAAAAACCAAAAACTTGCTCCCCTCTTTTCTGCTGGTACTATTCCTGCAAAAAATTTACATGTAGTTTGCTTTCGCGATACGCCGTGTAAGACTTTTGCTATCTTTGTGTGGGAATATTTTATTTTTAGGGCTTTATTCTCAATCTAAGGAGTTGGTGTAATATTATTTGATTGCCTTGCTTACCTTGGTGCGCGACTTTTTTTTTTTTTTTCTCTTCCCGGTTTATGGGTTCGGGGATTACAAGCTTGGACGTGGCCTTTATTTCAATTTTAAATTCTGCACATACAGTGAGTGGCGTATCGTGATATGGGTTTCTTGAAGTGAAACTGCTGCGTTGTGCGACCTTCTTTTGCCGAATTGACTTAAGATCTTTTTTTCTTCTGTTTCGCTTTATGTACCTTTGCACTTAGTTTTCCTGTTAAATTTTGCTTGGACGTTCTGCTGTTACGGACGTCAGGGACGGGACGTCGAATTGGAATTTTTTTTAAACATGTTTATTTGGCTTTCCGCCGTATTTGTTAATTTTATATTGGTTTTGAACCTCTCATAGCCTAGCGGGAGCAGGTCTCGTTCCCCACATTTTTTCTTTCTTTTTTCTTTAGAAGGGGGAAAGGGGAGAACATGGAATTGGAATTGGCGATGCCTAAGACTCAGGTCTATAGTGATCTTTGCTACGCGGCAATACGACAGATGGCAGTGGCGTCGAAGCCCGGCCCCTCAGTCAGCAGTCTGCTCCCATGTATCGAGGAAAACTACACCTGCTCACAACGCTATGTTGTACAGCAGAAATGAGTATTATTGCTATATCTTACTTGGGATTACTCTGGAACGATTCTCCTTCTAAGGTACGAAAAGGTTATATCAAGTCATTGCGCCCGCCGTTCTCTTGTTCTTAAAAAACGCCTATTTAAACTCAGTTTTCGTCCGAACAATCATTAAAGCTTAGTTGAAACCCGAACACTATACAGCTACGTCACTTCACCACAAAACTGAAAAGCAGTAATTGCATTGAAATGCTATAATACACTATCGTTTGATGCTTCGCTTTATACTCTGATCGAGAGAACGGTGGGTGCCAAACAATAGTTAAGCACCTTAAGTGCCTTTACCATTTGAGCTGTAGGCAGCCGACGAGGTAGGGTGGTTAACCCCACGTTCATTTGGGTTGTGAAAGCTGTGCCACAGATGAGCAGCCCGGAACAGCGTGCCGCTTCAGGCCAGGTGCCAAGAGTGGTCCGAGCACGGGCTTACTGATAGAGCTGATACTGTTGCTAATGAAGCCGAGAGCGATTGCATAACTGCGGAGTCACTTTGATGCTCACGCACGCCGAAACCCGCCCACCACTGCCAATGCGGTGGGTTCCTTTCAATAATGATTTGCGCATAGTGTTCCCGTGGAGGGGCGTTCTTCACCAGCCGCCAACTGATCCCATCTTCCCATAACTTCACAGATACCAAATCAGCGTAATCAATCACAGCAAGGAGTCTTACCTCGGCCGCGTGCCCCAGCGAAGGCGGCCTCAGCATGTAGAGGCAGCAGCAACAGATTAGCCGAGCTAAGAGCTGTGTGTGCTGGGCCGCAGTAAAGTGGGCTGCCCCTCCGAAATGCCCATCTAATCCGACGAGGAGGCGGGCAAGAAGGTGACGTAGAAGGTCCATCGTCGTGGAACTGCCTCGGTGCCCTCAACATGCTCGGCAAAATCTTCTCGGTCTTCATAAAACTGCCCAAGCCTTTGTAGGAGGCCGTCCAAGAAAGTCATCCCATTTGGTTCCTGCACAACGTGATGGAAGTAGGGGAAACAATGTCATCCTGCGAAGGTGAGCCCTCGCGAAATGCGACCGGACAGAGTGAATACAGTGGAAATTTCAATTAAATCGAAAGTACACACCAAGCACAAGTGAGCCATCTTGTGAGTATTTTTTTCCTTTTCTTTTAAAGCAAAACTTTCTACCTCTGTCAGCCAACGGTTCTTTTGCGGCGTGCGGGACAATACACTCCCAACGCGGCGGAGGCGGTGGCGCGGAGGGGGGGAGGAGCGGAGAGCTTCACTCTCGGAGCACACTTTACATGGTGCGGCGAATTTACCCAGATTTTCGCGCAGACAGAGAGAGATCAAACTTTATTCTGCAGCTCAAGTCCGAGCCGCGGCCGCGCGGAAGTGTTTGATCGCCAGCGGGCTCGTCGGCGGTACGGCTCTGTCGTCTGCTTTAGCGACGGTTGTTTTCGGTCTGTTTTGGGGCAGCTTCGCGTTCATTGCGCGCTTCCTTCGCGAGTCTTCTCAAACGTGTTCGACAGCACCTCTTGGGTAACCCTGACCCGACGGAATTCAGTGATCGCACGGCAAAGACACGTTATGCTTTGCTTTACAGGGGGAAAACAAAACGTAGAGACTACATACAGACATCCGGCCACTAGAGAAACGCTATCTATTGCACTCTTCTTGCACTAATGGGACTCCGTTTTCTAAATTGGTGAATACCAATTCGGTTGTGTTTTAAGAAGTATTACCAAGGCAAAGAAGCAACTGGTTCTTATCCATAGCCATTATAAAAGTTCCCTCAGCTTTCATGCAATTCTCAAACTCGCTAAACTAACTAGGTTTAATCGGCATAACTGGGAATGGATTGATTGATTTATTGATTGATTGTAAAGTTGAACGCGCCGACACCATGCAGGTGGTGAGGGGCGCCGTAGTGGAGAGCTCCGGATTAATTTGGACCACCTGAGGATCTTAAACGTGCGCCGAAATCTCGTACGCACGGGCATTTTTGCTTTTCGTCGCAATCAGAAAAGGGGCCGCCGCAGCCGGGAATCGAACCCGCGTCCTCGTGCCCAGCCGCACAACCCCTTAGCGACTGAGCCACCACGGCGGGTCATAAATGGGAATCACTAAGCTCAGTGCCGAATTGTTTCGGTGTCTGAGCTTCTGACGCGCGATGGTGTAGCCGCGAGCTAGCGCATCAGGATGGCTAGGTTCCGCTGTCTCACCATTCGGAAGACGCTCCTGTCCGTTTTCTTTCTGCCGATGCACGGCGGGGCTACTGCGGCGGAGTCCACCGTTCTAGTCCTGCCGTGACCGGCGCTGCTGAGTTCGGGACTCCGCTACAGTGAATTCCAGGTAACGACTGGCAGAATCTCTGTTATCTGTGTCCCATGCGAAGTTCGTGTTCCATTCTTTATTTTTATGCCGCACGGGTTATCTCATTCAGATAAGGAGACTAATTCGCCCTAACGTCACAAGCGTAGGCTAATCTTCCTTGATCTGCAATGTTCTGGATATGAATCGACGGTTCGAAAAACACGCCCGCCGGAAGATAAAAAGCCTGCAGAGCAGACGCCGCAGTATTACTATCGCCGACGCTCGCATGCGTACGTCACTCTGCTGACTGCTACTTCGCCGCCTGTGTATTTTGAGTCGTTAGGGAAGCACAAGTTCGCTCAAATAAACTTCTTTCCCTTGAAGACAACTGCATCGTCCTTTGGAATCGTGAAAATGTGGGTTGATTCCAGTCCTTGGTATAGTATAGTAAGAAATCCTGAACCTGTTTGCCCATACGCAAAAGTTCCCGCTTACAATAAGATGGCGACTGTTGACTGCAATAAATCGATATCAGCCACGGAAAATAAGTCTGTTGCCGGATGTGCCGACGGAAAAGCCAAGTTATCCACGCGCTTGTTCCGACTTCAGCAAACGGCTTATTTACTAGGAAGCGCTTATGTTGCAATGAAAACCTCACTCCCGACTTATCGCGTCTAGGCAAACGGGCTCTGCATATGTCTTTTTTTGAGATTTATTGTGATGTATAATTCAGAGGCTCGGAAGCACATGTACATATGACAACGCATGCACACATGCATATGCACACACACGCAAGGTTGCATTTTCCAGCAGCCATAATATACAGGGGTGAGTTGGCGACCAGAAAGACAAAGATAAGGGGTCCTTTGCAAGGCTACAGGCAGCTTTCCTGGTGTAAATCTTCTTTCAAGAGCCGCAACGTACTCGGTAACGCCCTTACCCATTAAATAAACCGGTAGGTGCTTCGCGGTACGCGGATTTGAACCTGGTATCTTCACCATACGAGTCGCACCCCTGAGACATCAATACGGTACGATGCATGCACTCACGCAGACACAAAAAGCACCCAGCACCTGTGTATTATATATATGTGATATATATATATATATATAATATATATATATATGCACATGGGTGCATGACCTTGGTTAATTCAATACTGGTAGAGCGATGGGCCAAATATTTTTTGAAGTGCGCCGTATTCAGCCGAAAAGGCTTCCGCTTTAGATGCTCCTTTTTTCAGATGTATTGTGGCTCGCCTAAGAGCTCTCGCACTTCTATAGCAGACAAAAGGAATGGCACAGAAAATATTGAATTTATACCCAGTTAATCCCCTCAGTAGCTTTCCCTAAGTATCCAAATTACGCATAAGGATATTCCAGTGCAAATCCCGAACAATTCTGAATAAGCATTTTCTCTCCCTCGTTCCGCAATCACTTTAGTAGGCGTAGGTATGCCTCGTATCAAGAGGTTCCTTAAATTGGCGATACGTGCGCAGTGTACGTTTGATGGGCTAATGTGGTTTGTATGGTTTCCTCACCTGACAGATGATGATGCAGCGGTTCAAGGCTGCCTCGGTCTCCTCACCGCCATTCATTGCTTGAAGACAAATCGCCGCAATGAGCTTGCTCACTTGATCGGTGCGCATGCAGCCGAACTCTGCGCACGAGACCAACAACGTCAACTCGCTTAGCCTTTCAAAAATCGCACTTTCTCTTCCAACTGCGTCTTTGGAACGATGGGGGAAAACAAAGACATATACGCGAGTCATTTTTCGTGGCACGAGAAATGGAAAGAAAAAAAAAATGCTCTTTCCCCGTATGCGTGCGAATCAACTTTAAGTGAAGCTTGCAGCGATGTTTACATCGTAATTTATGTCACTGTTCTGAGCAGCGCAACGGATTTTAAGTAGCGCCGTTCGAAATGATTGTATGCGCTTCATGGTGAAACAGGGTTGGGAAGGAAAAACCGGTGGCATTTTTGTTCGCTCGTCGCATCTGGACCTAGCTGTCATGAAGTTCGTCGTCTTAGACTGCCGCCTTGCGCTGCTGCCTTGATTCACGTTTTCCAAAGAGCATGCCCAGCATGCATTTGCGGTCTGCGCCTCGTTTCGCTGTTAACGTACACGTTCCTCGTATGGGTGGCACTTATTTCATACCTGCATGTCCTGGGCTCCGCGGAACGTTTCCGAGTAATTGTACTGGCGCCTATCCACGTATTCCTATTGCATTCTTTGCCAGCACGCCACCACTAAGCGCGCGGCAACGCAGAAGGTGGCAAAAGTTCCGCCGTGTGAACTACCGCGAGGATCAGCATGCTATCAGATGGTTTCGTCAGGACCTCAGGATGGTTCTTCTCGCCACAGGAGCGGCGGGCGAATAGGGACCCACTGGGCGCATGCGGGGCGTTCGGCCATGAGAACGGCAGCCAGAACCGGCCATTTGAACGGCCGAAAAGAGGAGAAAAGGCTTCTCTTTAAAAAAAATTGCCCGCTGATTACCTCGTCCTGCCGTAAAAGTTGCCCTGAAGCCGCTCGCGTTGCTTATATAGAGCATTTGAGAAACTTGGCCGCCCAGACACATTGCCGGTATGCCTCTTTTTAGCGCTTAACAGGCACAAATTGCACCAGCCTTTACTTAATTTTTAAAAGAATGTGTCGAATTGAACTAAGAGAACATCTTGCAGAAAAAGCGTTGCGGGTTTGATGTGTGAAAAAATCACTCGGACTCGAACCCTCGCCTTTAGGGTGCAAACCATTGACTCTACCCTTAGGCAACTGAGGCCGAACAGGCAACTCCGTTTAGCATTAGATCGAGAGAATAGGAGTGTCGTAGGGCGAACTTGGAAATGGCGCTAGTGGCGGTGTGTCTACGCGACCTGGTTTGTCAATCACGCAAACGGGTTCCATGTTAACGCTGCTAAGGCTGCAGAGATTGTAAGAAGCAGGCGAAATGGAACAAAGACGCACATTAGGAGCAACGCCGACCTAGGTATTCTCTAGTGTTTTGTGTGCTATTACTTGTCGCGGTTTTCTGTTTTATATGTCGTTATTGCTCAGCTCTTTGTTCTTTTCAGAATAGCACTTCTCTAGGAAATGGTTTACGACTCTAAGAAAAACAACTAAAGTGCATTGCAAAAATTAAGCGTGGTTCTCGCACTGGCGCCCTGTCGCTTTTGATTGTGGTCATGTTCTACAAAATAATTATTCTTGGGCTTACGTTTTAACATCGCCGTTCTTTGTGCGCTATTAGCTGCAAAACAGGACGCGTGTCAAAGAGATACCTAATTGGAGGTTTCTCTATGACTCTTCTCCCTGTAGCATTTTAACAAGACCGATTAGTGGACCACTGTAATACTCACTGCCGTGTTTATTGCAAAGTTTACCGTTCTTTTCCAGCGCCTTATGGGCTACAAGCATACGCACTGCCTTGAAATTGCACCTCGCGTCTGCGAATTTTGCCGGAATCAGCTAACGCAAGGCGGATACATTTTGAGAAACTTTCACACGCCATAATGCAAGAAGGTCCCAAGACAAGTATTGCCGAAAAGCCCGGACTCACCTTGCAGCGCCTTTTCTTCCAATGATTCCTCATTTTTATGCTGAGTGGTGTGAAGTGGTGTGAATGACGACGGTGTGAAGTCATCATCTGCATACCATTTACTTTTAGCAGGTAAAAACAAGGTCCCCCTGGGTTCTGCTTTTGGCGGCTTCATGACACCTGAAACACGGCAGCAATCCATAACGAAACATGAGCCCTTCGTGACGGGGTAATCCTGGCCATTTTTCTCAACAGAAACTGAAAGCCAATCAACTCGCAGAGGTGGGTACAATAAAGGACAAAGTGCAGGAACCAGCTAAAAATATCACAGCACACAGATAGCACTGCTCGAGCATCTATACGTTCGCGATCTGAAATAACATCTCTACAGATTGCAATTGCATCACCCCGGTCTTTCTATTTATCATAGTAATTGTGGGTCACCTTTGCAGGCCAAGATTTGAAGTTCCCGCCCGCCTACCAGTAAGCTGGCACCCACTTAAGCGTTTCTTTCAGCTGTTCAATACACGAGGCGGGGCCCTGATACGCTAGACGCCAGGCTGTGCTTAAAGTCACCCCTAATGTAAGATATGAAAGTGAGCCGCAAGGCAGCACAGTAAGAGTGCAGTACGGGTGATACTGGATAGGTCTCTCCTTTTTTCGAAAAGAGGCTTTGGAACTTCTATTATAAGAGATTGGCACAGACAGCGCCCAGTCCCATTTAGCTTGAAACAGGACAGTTAGGGCAAACTACAAGTTTGGGGTTCATAAACCAATCTGCTTTATCCCACTTACAATGACACCAACACTTATCCGAATTCCAAAAATACTGTAATTTTGGGAAAAACCGATGTAACAGCAGTCTTCCACAAGCCACCTTCACGCCGCAACCTTAGGATGCTATAGCGACTTGACTTAATTGTTAGTGTGATTGCGCGCCGCGAACCATAGCCAACGCCAAGACACACAGACTGTGGTGTGAAAGTGGCGCGTCTAGTCTCATTTGTTCGTGGTATGTGAAAGATTCCGAGAAGTAAGCGTACTGATATCTCTGTTTCTATAATTTATTCTTTGTGTCACTGCTCTCGTCATGAAGCGCGATACATTGGCATATTTTTTGGTACTTTTATCTTTTGTGGGTTAACACGTCTTTCGGGACTGCAGTATACTTGACTGAGTTGCTGAAACTTGTTTCACCAATCCCGGTTTCGTAAACTCGGTACTTTGAAGCTGAAGTTTAAAATGCTCCTCTAAGTGTAAAAATGCTGGCCTATTGTGAGACCAAAATTGGAGAAGATATCCGAAAACTGGCATTCTTATACATAATGGGTGCGTGAATCTCGCGACAGCCATGAGATTCACACACGCGAAATAGTCACGGCGTTTAAAAAAAAATGCTGACTCGCCTGATATTCGATTAATAATGTTACCTTTGAACGCAACCTGACAGAACCTAACCTAACGTACCTTAACCTATTCTACGCAAAGTATTATGCCCTACTGAACGTATCATAGCCTACCCAAATCCAACCGAGCTGCAAAGAATCTAGCCTAACCCAGCTCAACGACACAGAATACGACCTATATTAAACGTAATAGAACCCATTCTACAACTCCTGCACGTCGATCGCTTGATATTATAATAAACAGAATGAAACAAAGCATATAAAAATCACGATGAGCGAAAACTTCAGAAATTCCGGAAGCTAAAAGAACGCTTCCCTCTCCCGGGCTAGAATATCAGCCTTCTCGTATGAGATAAGGTTCTATACTACACCGCCACGAAGTTCATGTACGAACCACTTTTCAGGGAATATTTATGTCACAGAATCTCCAGGTGGCGTGCTTAGCCAAGTAGAGGCGACTACCGTGAAATGTATGGCGGTAATCCTCCGGGTTGCCGCAATAATAGACACTAACGTACAAAATGTAACATACACGCACTTGAGATGATGCAGCGTAAGGCTGTTCGGTTCATTTTCCCGAAATATCGTTCGAGCGATTCGCCAACCCATATAATGAGAGACCATATCATCCCAATCTGAGAAATTAGACGGGAAAGGCAGAGATTAAAATTTCTTCATCTTATCGAAACAATACATTGTGAACGAATCCGCAACGATGCATACAAACCCTCACGGTTCACAGAACACGACAGCGGCCTATCGAATCCTTAACGCACTTCAGTGCTAGAACCAACGTTTTCAAATCATTCTTTTCCCGTAGACTGTAACCAAATAGAACATAGTTCCAGCATTATTAATCAATAGTATCGACTCTAGCGGCCATATTTTATTTTAACGTATACTGTAAATCTGCTATATTATTTGGTTTAGGGGGTTGTTTCACTTTTGTTTGTGCCCTAAATATTTTTTGCTTTCCATATTGCGAACTTTGTTGTCCATATTAAACTGTTTTATGCCCCTTCAGCTTCCGCTACACGATAGGCCTGCAGTATTAAGTGAATAAATAAATAACCATCAAAAATTAAACAGTATAGTTTCTTTTCTTCAGGCCCCTTTATAGGGACATGGAATAGATTTTTAAACATTGCGGGATAACTAGCGAAAATTGTAGTCTGGAGTCTCTAGGCCGTGTTTCGACCACTCTCGCTGCTTTTACGCGACTTTCTCCCGTAGAAAATCTATTCGAAAATGCAGTCCTGCTCTCTGCATCCTCCTTGCCGATTTCTATGAATTATGATGAGTCTCTCTTTTTGTTTCGCATGACATCACAAATAGATGGGTTGGCTTCACTGCGCTATTGCCCAGCTCGCCGATCCTCCCACAGAATTAGTCGCCCCAGCGTCTACTCCGTCGGCCGCTAGCGGGTCATCGCAGTTCGTTCGCTCAGCTCAAACTAAGCCACGACACGATATCCGCCTGGCTGGTTTTAGTTTGTTAGTTTGTAATCTGTATCAAGCCCTATGTCCTAGTAGCTCCACACAAGCGCACATGCCACGCTTCGCTGACTGGTGCGCTAGAGAAACATCAAAGGCCAATTGAAGCGGGAGAACAGTAATCGAAGTTAAAATAAGTACTAAGGAAATAAAATCAACCAAGACTTTCACCGTGCAGCGTAAAACCAGGGTGCAGAAAGCACTTTTTTAATCTGGGTGAACAAACACAGCGGTCAGCAGCACGACCACATATCTGCAAATGTTTTTCGGCCTAAGAAATGCAGTCGCTAGACATGAGTTATTGTGGAAACTTGCAGGACGCTTACTACACGAGCGCTATACAAGAAATAATCATTTAAGCTGGTTGAAATGCTCAAACTAAATAAAAATGCAAACTGGCCATATATTACGTACTTTGCATTTACTATAATTATACTGGCAGCGCTGGCTCCTGAGCCGAGTGGTCTGGAGCGCTAGGTATGTTGTTTTGCAAGCCGCAATTTGGAATCCCCGACAGTGCAGGTTTTTTTTTTTAATTTGATTTTTCCGTTTTTGACCGATATTTTTTATACTGAATTCACTATTTTTGCGCTGTAATGTTCATTGGTCGACGAGAGAGTTCGCAGAACGCCCGCAGACTGACACTGACGCGCTAGCAAGTTCTCATTGGCGTGCTGTAGCCATAAGCACCGACAGCTTGCGGACAGAGGGCATACTTTCGTATCAGCCGATCCTTGGCCTGGTGCGAATACGTCTTTTACGAAACTGGCATGAGCAGGGCAAGCTCCAAACAGGGGGGGGTAAAGCGAGCTCCGAGACCGTACGAATCGTGGGCGCTGACATGACACAATTCCCATGGTTGCCAGATCAATTGCATTCAGTTTTGTAAAACGTTGTTCGCTAATTATTTAACTAAAACAAAGAACAGAAGCAAAACAGTTACAAATAATTGCCTCAGTAATTAAAATTAGGTCTACAAAGAACTTTTAGTGTAATTAGGCTCTAATTAGTGAACAAAAAAAATCACGCCATATCCACGGAATGAATGATGATAAGTGGGGCGAAGCTCGAAAGGGGGAGATCATTGGTAACCGTAACACTCCCGTGAAAGTTCGCCCATTACATCATTAAGAAAGACGTAAGACTGTGTGCGTACATTGTACAAATCAACTTTTATTTTCGGACTCAATGCTCCCAGGCCCAGACCTGGTAAAAGACCCCGCGCCATCGAGGACTACCCCACACCTCCACCCCAATTTGTCACGTAGGATGGGACACAACGGTAAAAGAAAGAACTTTTATTTAGGGCGAACTTGTGCCCGAACAAGACGAGAGGAAACGAGCAAAGGTCCTTGCGTCTCGTTAGATCTCCGAGAACGACTGCCTGCGTTCGTGGCGTGATCTCTTGCGTGATCTCCCCCTTGCAGTGCACGTGCGCTCGCGTCTCCGTTGGCGAACACAGACAAGCTCGCGCTCCCGGTGCCGAGTTTGCGCTGCTGGTTGCAGCCGGTTCTTGCGAGTGCAACGCGGCCCACTTTGCGACATCTCCGAAAGCATGCGGCGGTCACGTACCACGAGACACAAGGGGTGGACAGACCCATGGCTTTAGGAGCTTCACCCCTAAAAGTTAGTGCGTTTAGCTCAGTTTTGGTTTCGATTTTTCTTAAGTGTGCCAGGAAGTGGCGAGGCCCTTGCGCCTGAACTTGAGAAGTGTGTGTGGTGTGTGTGGTGCAGTATCCAGCTCAGATCTGCGCGCGTGCAAAACGCGTACAACTGGTACAATCGTCGGATGCACGCGCTGGGAGCAAGGTGCCTCCCCGGGCGCTTGCGAGGCCGTCATTCGTTTCTTCACGTTAAGCACTCTGTCTATTGCCCTGAACTGACGCCGGAACAGCGATTCCGATCTGACCTTGACTACCGCAGTTCACTACAGGCTACGGAGTGGCAGCCAGCGATTGTTTCCCGTTGGAAGAGAAATAAAAAGAACTTTTGTAATCGTTCGGTTCCAGTTGTTTTATTTCATGGAACTTCTTACAGCTCTCCGTGCTTCGAACTTTCGCGCAAACGTTCGTGAAGGTAGAACGAAAAAATAAGGTAACTAAATGCGGTTTCTTTTTTAATCAATCACAAATAAGTCAACAAGTCAATGTTCTCTCCTCGCGTGCTTTGTGCGGCAAATACTGCCATTCAATACTGCCCATTCAGTCCCGCAAGCTTTCCCTTTGAAGTGCGGAAAGAGCTAGAATTTGAGGAATACAGACGGAAAGAAAACGGGACACGCCGCTGACTGTATTTCGCATACTCCCTTGGAATGCATTCTGACACTCCGATTGGCCTGCGATCGACCGCGCTCTTTCGTTCCTATGCTTCGAAGGGACGCGACTCACCGGCATATATCAGCGTTGGCCCATGCGATAACGCTTTTCTTTTTTTGTGTGTGTCAATAAAGCTTTAGATTCAGCTACAAAGTCCACAGTTCTTACACTGCACTTCGTTTGAAAAGCATGAGCGACTCGCAAAATGTCACAGAATGGCAAACAAAGCAGCACAGCGCAAAAATGCACCGAGATCATGACGGAGATTCATTTTTTCTGTGCGCTCCAGTACGGATCAGTACGGATCAGCTGAATGCGATTAGTCGCATTCGAACTTGCGCGCAAGTGTTGTGCGAGCGTTGCCACATCTTGCTAAAATAGTCTCAGTAGATATAAGTCACATGCTAAACCGAACAACACGTCGGTTACCTACCCACAGGAGATAAACTACGCCATGCTGTCGACGCCGCCTACACAAAATCCGCCTGGCCAGCGGTCCGCCAATGTTACAATTAATCCGGCTGCTTCGCTAGCCGGACGCGGAAAACGCCACAGTAGCCTTGCCATATTACAACCCATCACTTTGCCGTTTTTAGGTAAGCAAAAATTCAGCTGGCAACCTTCAAATCGTTTCTATCATGTCTGCCACTGTGTGTCGTACGGTTCCAAATGCATTGGCTCAGCGGCGCGCTTTCCGTCTAGAGTATATTATCTCTATGGCTACAAAGATGGGTGGCCATGGCCGTGACAGCACCGGATACCGGCTCCATGCGGCAGCCCTGCTTCTTCTGCATCTAGGATCCTATCTTGGGCTATACGCCAAGTCTTCTTGTTCCTTCTTGCAATAATATGTACTATGTTGTCGGTGTAGATGAACCTCTCAAGAGTTATGAAAAGACACACCAAGAAAACGATAACCTTGCGCTATCCAAATGAGATTGAAACTGAAATCCCGTGGGGGCCTACATATCCGAGGAATGAACCATAAAGGAATAAGTGTTTAAGATCCTAAAATATAACCAAGTTATATAAAGAAGCTATATAAAGTACGAGACGTGCGCATGGTGGTGACATTACAACTGGTGTTTCGTAGTCACTGCAGTTAGCTTGGTTCAGTGGGTATTCATGACGCTGGCGGCACGTCATTGGTTCATGGGGTATGGCATTGTGGCACGTGTGGCGGGTACATGGAAGATGGTGACGGTGTCCTGAATGTTGCGGCCCCTGACTGTTTGGCGCAGCTTGTTGTAAGTGGGGTGAATATTTCCTGAGATGAGAGCAACTCAAAGTTATTGCCTAATAGCCTATGATAGGCAGGATGCTTGGTCGTGTTGGGCGCTGTGTAGTGTCTGATTTAGAGGACCTACGGTTTTTACGTGGGGGGTTAGATTGAACCGGTGTAAAAAACGAGGTGTGCCGATTGATTCTTGCCAGTTATTCGGATGCCCTCCAGGGATACTTATTAATGGTGCGCGCACCACTTCCGTTGGCTGTAATTTCAAAGCGAAGCTTGTATCGGCTGACTCGTGTCGGCATCGGTGGTTTGTTGTGGCGTTGTACGGCAAAAATCTCTCCTCACCCCCTCTCTTCCCTTCCCGACGCTGCCGGCGGTCGCCCGCTCCCACAAGTGGGCCGTCGGGTACACGCCATACTACCAGCAATCCAGGCGTGCCGTCCCTCCGAAGGAAGGGAAAATCAGGATAGCTCGCTGCGCTCGCCGTTTCAAGCCGTGACTAACTGCGCCATGGATAGGCAGAGCTTGGTCAGCTCCGCCGAAGTTCAAGCAGCCGTGAACGAACGCACAACGGGAGCGGGACCGTCCGTGAACATTCGCGTTCTCGGCCATCTGATCCTGAGTTTTCAGGCGATTGTAACACCAAGCGAAACGACAACGGCGGGCCGCTACAGGGGTTAGGCAAGCAGGGCTGGGACATTTCGTTTGACAGATTCGCAGCTATTGATTTACGGTCCACGGAGCTGGACAAGCCTGGAGGGGCGGGAGGGGGGGGGGGGGGCGGTTGGTGTTTTTATTGTGTCCTTGCATGTATGAATATTCAGTGCAGGTCCGGCGTAACATCAAATTTCCAAGTGCGGAGTAATTCTTCATGCAAAAGGGTTACCTTCATTGGATACTAATTAGGGGAGCGCCTAGATGGGACAAACATGTTAGAAAAAGCTATAAAAGTGTTGAAAGTGGGGGCGAGCTGGGCAATGATGCATCTCAAAAAACAAACTGCGCGCAAATTAACGGAGACAAGAACACATTAAGGCAGTACAAGCGCACACTCGCAACTAGTTTATTATTACTCACAACAAAGCCGTAAATGCCCAAGTGCCGAATCGACACGCCCCACATGCGTCACAATTCTCGGCGCACTCAGCTGGCACGTACAAAAAAAAAACCGTAACAAAACTAGAAAAGTTTGTGGTTTGCGCCCCAAAAAGTTTGCGCCCAATGCTTGTTTCGTGGTTTTGTTGTTACGGTTTTTTTTTTTGTACGTGCGGCTGAGTGCGACGAGAACAGTGGCGCATGTGGAACGCGTCAATTCGGCGCTTGGGCATTTTAAGCTTTGATGTGGGGAAATAATAAACTAGTTGCGAGTCTGCGCTTTTCTTGTCTTGATGTGTTCTTGTCCCCGTTAATTTGCGCGCAGTTTGTTTTTTGAGATAGAAAAGGCTATGAGCCACAAGCGCTTTCACATTCCCAGTAAAGATTCGGCCCAATGCTCCGAAATGACAAACTATCGAACTTGATGAAAGTAATTGAAAGAAGCCTTCGTCTCGCGGTTGTATACAATTATAACTACTGTGTGTGTTTGAGTTTTGTTAGATTCCTGATTTCTTCTGCATTAGAGGGGTGGCGAACGGCCTTAAGTTGAGTGTAAATGGGCTTTGAAGACAAAGCGCAAGTTTGGTCCATTAGAAAAATTGATTCTTGAAATAACACTAACCCAACTTTTAGCGCTGACGTAGCGCGAATAAGCTGCATAATGAGGAAAATAGGGAATCCGCATGCGACTATGGCTACTTTTCCGAACTGAACATACGATGTATCATGGGCAGTTTTTTTTTTTTTTTTTGCGACTGGCTCAGGCCGACAAAATCTAACGCAAATTAAGCAAGTTAACCGGGGATTATGACACGCGGAAGGAGCTATTGGCGCTTGAATTTAGTGCACAAGTATTTATATATAGTAAGAATGTCCGGCTAGGCAATGAGGTCTGCGAATGAGTGCGTAAACATTGAAGCACCGGTGCGTGCGGCGTGCACTACGCCGGCCGATGCTGAACAGCCGTCCAGCGCGTTTGTCTTATCTGACACGACACTGGCCAACCGCCATAACTGACATTACCACTTAAGTGACCCTTCCTGTCGAGTGATACACAATATTTCAGGAGACAATTACTATCAACCGTAACAATAGGCCAGTACAAGCGCGGTTAGGAAAAATAAATGTGTGCGGACATATTTACTGTTACACAATTCAAACCAACGGTACTGTTATAGAATTTAGAAAGGCAGATGGTAACCAGCCTACCAAAAATCTATTTCGGCCGTGGCCTTAGCAGTGAACGTACTATTGTTTTATAAAGCTATCCTGGATACGTAATTGTCGACGTCACGAAATACACGATGCGCCGGGATAGTTAAAATTTTGGCTGAATTATTTATTTTCTCAATGAATAAAATATCGTTTCCTGCCAGATAAGGCCTGATGTCACTATAAAACACTAACTCTTCCGAATACAGCAAGCTTGTATTTCGTCTTTATGGCATATTTAACAGTCCCCGTGCGGTTAGGGGTTGGCATTTGGCATGGAGCACCCTATGCCATCCGTCTGAGAGGATGGCTTTTACCAGGCGAAATGTGTCGGTTCCTTGAAGGCCGAAGCGGTGGTGAGAAATGCCATGCACAAGGAGCGCGGTATGAGCGAAGACAAAACAAAAAGTCTGCCATAGCTTTTTCGCCAGGGTTTCCACCAGAAAGAGACGGAAATAATGTGCGCGAGTGCAGGAAGCCGTAGCGGCGAGGCAGACATCGTAAGCTGGCTCACTCCGTCCCCATAGCTCCTTCGGTTAGGTGTACTCTACTACTTCGACTAGGCTTTGCAACTATGCCCAGCATAGCCCGCTCCAAATATACATAGTGGGGTATGTCTGCAATCGCCCCGCCCACTTTTTTTCACAAAGTGGTTGTAGACGTACTATACATTGCAAAAAATAATAGCGGGGCTTAACAAAAGCGTGGTCTCTAATTAGGGCATAACCTTATCACCTTTGATGCCGCAACCCCACTCCCCCTTGAGCTGTAAATAAAATCGAGCGTTGAGTGTTTTCAGCTATGCTGTTTGCTCTTTCGATGAATGCGAAAACAAGAACCGCCTTTCGAACGACATTCCGGAGACAGGCCAATAGATGAGATTAACACTCCAACCCGTCTTACAGCCTAGGTGAAGCCTACTTCTCATCAAAGATCAAATTATATTTAAACTTTTGCCCAAGCATTCACTTTCATTTAAGTTCATTTGCGCGATTAAAAGCCACGCCACCTCAGTCCCCTTCATTTCTATCATGTACTGACATGCCGAATGTTTCCGGCATCGCGAGACTGAAAGTTTAGGATCTCAATTAACAATCTCGCAATGTAGCGGCACGGTTTTTTGTGCGTCACGGAAAGGAGCACAGTGTTTGTGACAATTTAGGTATTCTAATATATTTCTACAGAATTGCCATGACTTTTTATTTGTTTCTAAAAACGTTTCTGTCATTTCCAAAAGCATTCTTGTGAAATGTACGCCCATAAATTGTTGTAAACACCACAAACGTCAATTTAGGTCAGTGCGAATTTAAATGTTTTCAAGGTTCCGAAATGCAGGAGCCAGGCAAGTTTTTCTTGCGAATACGACGGCGTTCACGACCCACGGAAAAAAATGGCTCGATAATCTGACTTACCTGGTGACCTGTGGATGGCAATTGTTGCATTGGCTGGTTTAATAACGAACTTCCCGCACGCAGATCTTTTCTCTTGTAGGGTTTCCCGCTTCGTCCTCTTCGTGCTTTCGAAAAAAACAAACAAAAAATTAACCCTTTCTTCGAACTTTCGCAAAGCACTAAATATAACCCTCTTTAATCAAAGCATCAGAACAGCCGGGACGCAGACAACATTTGACAATAGAACATTTGAACAGTTGACCGGAGGCAATAAATGTCGACAGTGGATACATGTGCCTAAGACGGGGCTGAACTGTTGTGTCTCCGCCAGAGAGCGGTTTACGAAGGCTGAGTTGAAACGATAGTTCCTATAGGCGAAGGTCACCAGCTACATTGCTGCTGTAGAAGATCAGTGCGCGAACTGGAACTACTTTTCACGCTGCTATAAACGTGCATGCAAGCAAAGCACTGTTATCAAGAACACCGCTGAAAACATGAGATGAAAAGACTGGCTCTGAAAAACTATTCTTAACAACTAATCGATTGACGACAATCTATTGGGGCGACTTACATTACGCATAGCAACTGAAATTGACGCAGAAAAGCTTCGGAATTAATTTACGCAGTGTCCGAACTTAAAGGCATACGGTTTTTCGTATCGATTGGTTTTGTTCTTAGTCCTGATGGCCTGTACATCATTGTCTGCTCCCTGCGCTTTTTTGTACGTCGCTCCTCTTAGTGCTACATGCTCTAATGAATTGTATTCTTTTCCCCTCCTTTGTTTTTTCTCCTTTTTTAGATTCCTTCATTTTTTTCTTCTTTCTAGCTTTTCCTGGTTGTTTGCGTTGTTTGCGCTACCTGAATGTACTTGTGTTACGGCTATATGTCTCAGTCGCCCTCCCCCGAAAATAATACCCTCTTCCGGGGGCTTTTAGGGGTACTGCAATAATAAATAAATAAATAAATAAATAAATAAAAATAATAAATAAATAAATAAATAAATAAATAAATAAATAATAAATAAATAATAAATAAATAAATAATAAATAATAAATAAATAAATAAAAATAAATAAAATAAAAATACCTGAACAAATAACATAAAAAACAATAAATACACAAATAAAGACTACCAGTGCACTTTAAACTTACGCTCGTTGCCGAACCGAGTATATTAGGAGCGTAAGCCGATTTACATCCCTAGGATTTTGTAATTTTTCAGAGTGTGATATGTTCTGTTGAAATAAAACAATCATAATTCTTGCGGAAAACACAAACGAAAAAACCAGTACCGTAATCGGCCCTAAAATGAAGCCTCGGAACCTACCCCTCAGAAACACACAACAGTTAAAACGCCTGAACTGCCACTACAAGAGTTGAGCAAACACAGCACGTGCACTTGCTGTTTAATCAAGCTGCTTCCACAAAAACTTCAAAAGCCTAGCCCAGTGGTCAGAGCACAAGCTTTTCACGCAATAGCCCGGGGGTCGAATCCCACCTTTGACATTTTTATCAGTTTTTATTTATTTTAAAACTTGACGGGGTAACTATGCTCGAACGGCTGATGTACTTCCTTTTCTCTCTGTCTTATACCGAACAGCCCCGACAGCGAATACTGTGAAGCAGGTTAAGCGAAATTTTCCCCAACTCTACGCTCTCCCGTTCCCGTCAAGGCGTAAAACCAAAATGCTAAGAGTGCATGTATAGGTGACTTTGTGGGAATTCTAGGAGGGAAGGCGCCGTGACAGGTAGAAACAAGGAGGCAGTCGTGGATTCGTTGGTGGAGCGACCACCACAGTGTAGCCACCACTACATTTCTGCTGGAACATCACTGCACGGAGCATGTGTGCGGGATTGATTATTGAATGGTGCACTGAACAGGGCACGACAGAAAACGTCCGTGTGTTCGAGATTTCGGCTCACTTTAAAGACGCCCAGAGGTTCAAAATTAATCCGGAGACATACACTACGGCGCGCCTCACCCCATCCGCAGCATGGGTGATTTAAACGTGATAATAAATCAATCAATCCAAATAAGTCCTGGGAGGCGGAATTCGAATCGTGCGAGAGGGAACAACACATTATATGACTATATTTTTGTACAGTGAATAGTAAAACACCGTGAAATTAATTGATTGATGATTGATTGATTGATTGAATTGATTGATGTTGATTGCTTGATTGATTATTGATTGATTGATTGATTGATTTGATTGATTGATTGATTGATTTGATTGATTGATTGATTGATGATTGATTGATTGATTGATTGATTGATTGTTGATTGATTGATTGATTGATTGAACTCAGAG
Source organism: Haemaphysalis longicornis (assembly GCA_013339765.2). Taxonomy (NCBI): domain Eukaryota; kingdom Metazoa; phylum Arthropoda; class Arachnida; order Ixodida; family Ixodidae; genus Haemaphysalis; species Haemaphysalis longicornis. Next base: position 212,332,682 of record CM023449.1, read on the forward strand.
TGGCGTCTTCTAAGCTACCGTTAAATCTCGAGACAAGCCGCTTGGCTGAGTCCAAAGTGAATATACATACATGCATGCATCATCGGCATTGATTTTTTTTTCTCAAGCGCCGAACAGCATACAATAATACAGTGCCGGGCCACACTAGGCGTTGCGTAGCTTCTGCATTGCCAGGGTAGGTTATGTAGCTTAGACCTTTTCGCTCCTTACAATCCCAGTCATGCGGCAAAAATTCAGAAAGCCATACTAAAAAAGGCGGGCTAATATACAGTTCATTTGATAATTAAGGAGCCACGAAACACGCTTGAATTCGTTTTTTTCGAGGGCTGGCAGTAGAAAGTACCCGATATCACTTTCACGTTCGATGACTTCAACTCGCCCTTCAATCCGGTAATGTACTGCTGCGCCCAATAATTACTACAATAACCCACAAGGTCCCCCCCAACCGCGATAATCTACGTGCCTACGATCCCTATTACTGCTTTCCAGAGCTAACCTCACTGCCCAGCGTCGTCCCGGCTACAACGGGCGAAGGCACCTCATAATGCAAATCAAGAACTTCCGGCTCGGAGTTTATTCCTCCGAGCCAGCACGAGCCTTCTCGCATTCCTCTCAACTTCCTCTCCACCCCGCGCCCACGTCTTGGATGGTGGCTGCACAATCCTGAGCATGCTATTCTTTCCGCTCACCTGACGCAGCCGCTGCATCTGGTTCTGTACGATTGCGCTCAGGAACCTGTCGATTTTTGTCCAGTCCCGGGTAAAGCACGCCGACGCCTCGGTTTTCGGGCCCGCGACCAGGAACAACGGAAGCGCCGTCGTGCCATCCACGGCCACTCATCGCTGCCTCCACTGCACTCGCCGCTCTTGGTGTCCAGAGAACGAGAACGCTGCGTCACCACAGCGAAAAGACTGAATGAACATCACCATCCTGCAAGGAATACCTCAGCCTCTGACGGAACTAATAGAACGCTTACGTGCCCCGTGTAGCCTTCTTCCTCACAAAGTGATGTCGCTCTGTTGCTTCGAACGCTGAAAGGCAAAGCGTATCGCGCTTGTATTAGTGCTAGACGTCAGGAGCGCTGCACGGCGGGGCTCGTGCGTTCGGCGGCGGTGGAACACGGGAACTAAAAAAATGCGGCGGTGGTTGGTTGGTTGGTTGCCTCCCACCATGGCACATACCCACGCGGGGGATTGGCCAAGAAGTTTTGTGCCTAATGAGGATGTGACCTAATATTATTTTAGATCCCAAATTTAGAAAAGGAAATACCCAAACAGAATTTTTAAATATGTTATAATATGAAAGTAGATTCAGGAAGAAAAATGAGCTATGTGTGAAATTTTAGCTGGCTAGCAGGAAAACCTGCCTGTCGCCACAACATAAGAATGGAGGGTGAAAGCGCGCAGTATGGTGGTGATGATGATGATGAGATGATGCCCTCAAGGGTTTTGCCTCGTAAGCACAAGGCGGGATTGGCCAGGGCAAAATCGGTTGGTGAAATTAAGTGAGGACCTCATTATACTATTGTAGTTAAAACGCCGCCTAAAACCGGTCTGAAGTACGTAGGGGCGTATCGAGCGTTACCCTGCACAGGTAAAACGGCGTCGGGGATTATTCTCTTCCAATGCAAAATGAAATAGAACGAGTAGGCTGATGATAATGCTGACGATACTGGACGTGATGGCGATGATGTGTTTTTAATTATTTCAGTAGAAATAATAATTTGCCTAATATCTGTTTTTTTTTTTTACCAGACCGAGAATACCTGGAGAAATGTGTCCTTTAGCCGTCAAATGGCTGACGAGATGCGAAGCGGTGCGTGGGCGCCAGACTACAGCAAGGTTGTTTATCTCAAGATCGGAAGCTTAACGCAAAATGGGCGTTTTAACATAAATGGTAAGGCACTGGCTATTTGCGTTCACATAAGGTGGGGACCGCACAGTGGTAACCATAAAAAAGCAGCGTACTACTCTATACACGTATATGCGTAGCGACAGGAAAAGGTCCTTCTAAATAAAAATGGTCGCATGTGCTCCTTTCGTTGTAAATGTCGCCGAAAGACGATAGTCGACTGGCACCCCTGCCAAGTAAAGGTCCCCCTTATTTTTCCCGCTCTCCTCTGAGGCTGTTCCTTTCCTGTCTCATTCCTACCAAGGTAACACGCAAGAGGTTTGCTCAATTCAATCTAAATTTACCGCCTTCTACCGCTCCAAGTCGGGTATCTCGATACCAGCGCTTCCGCACGGCGGAGACGGATGTTAATTGAGACACCCTACTACAGCATTATAGAAACACGATTCCCTACTGAACGAGCGTTCAAAGCGGAACTTGGATCCCATCTAGGGTAACCTTTCGTTGTAATTAGAGTTTGACTTATCAAATGCCGCCAGGAGGGAAGCGCTGGTAAACAGCAGGCGACAGTTTTCTGCTTTTTGATGTAGTGTTTCATTTCCTATCGCAAAATCCAAGCATCCATGAATTTTTTTCTGAATTAAAAACTGGCAAATATCACACATTGTATTGATTTCTCTGCCTTTTATTTTGCGTACTATCTTGTTTTGTTTCAACAAGTGTTTATCGACAAGTACGAGCACTGACACCGGACTTGAACGTTTAGATGACCTGTGGTATACAAGGCTATTATTTACCCAGACTTTATTTCACTTTGGCCGGGTGGCTGAATCGAGTCACAGACAGACAGACCAAAATTTTTGCGTTGAGTAGCCCAAGAAAGGCTATCCTCCTTAATACTTGCCCAGCTAGCCTAGAATTTTGTTAAACAGCCTTCTCTCATTCCTGTCTCTCTCACTCGCGAGTGTACAAAAATATGATGTATTTCTGTCCTCATTTATAACTCTACTTATATTTCCAACCGCTGCACACAAACCTTTGAATGTGGTTGCACTGTTAGGGTGTGTCCCCCCCAAAAAAGAAAAAAAGCTGTGATGACGCGCCCCTTTTGGGAATTTATCTGATAACTTTACTCCGGTTGTAAGGACTTGATGTTTAGAAAATAAATGCTACTACGACGAAAAAACAAAACCATCTCTAATGGTGTATACGGGTGGACGCTTTAGAGCCCTCTGAAGCGCTCTGAAAACCGGCTCCGCGTGCAGGTGGTCGAAGTCAAGTGCTCAGAGTATGTTCGGGTGGTCGTCTCAGAGCGCCGTCCTCCGATTCGGAGCGCCTCCGACTACTCTGACTCCGAAGTTGGGGGCGCCGCCGAGATCTGCAGGCTATCGATCACGTGACACCGCCGCCGCCGCGACCACCGCGGTCCTGCCGAGCTGGGACCATTCCTGCAAATTCGCTGTCACCGCACAGAGGCCTCGCTAGTTATTTGTCGCTAAAGTCGCATGAATTTCCGTCGTGATACTCGTGTCCAGGGGCCCAAACGATATGAAATGTCGGCATTCAGGATCTTGAGGGCGAATGGTGATATGCGGCCGAGCTGGTAGCTGCGGCATGCTACTTGCGAGTACGTAATGACTGTAACGTATTCGCTATTTGTTGTGGCTGCTAGGGCGATGGCGAATTTCCTCAGCGGCGTTGTAGAGGTGGTGGATATCGTGGCGGCTTGGCCTCGGTTCCCTTGGTGGTCTATAACCCTGACCTGCGTGGGCGGGTTTGGCGGGTGTAGCGTGCGGCGTCCGCGTAGCGTGTCGTAGGGTTCCCTGCGTGCTTATTCGTAAATGCATCGACCCGTGCTTCGCGGCGTGCTTTGTTGTAAAGGGGCTGCATATTCCGCGGCACGGAAGCTACATGAATGTGTTCGACGTGGAGGGGGACAGGTTGGGGCTGTCTTTGCGCGGTACCGGGTATCCGAGGCGTGTCAGGAGGTTCTCGTCGGTATGTGTCAGCTTGAGACGGGTGATTTGGGAACAGCGATGAGCCTCGTGCAATTCTTCCAAAGTGTTGTGTACCCCTAGTTGGAGCAACTTGCGCGTGGATGTTGAGGGTGGTAGTCCAAGGGCGAGTTTGTCGGCTTGGCGGATAGAAGAATTTAGTTAGTTTTGTTTTTTTCGACGGATTTGAGAGCCAGGTATGGTGTGCCGTAATTGAGACGACTGATCAGTATTGCTTGCGTTATTCTCAGAGTGTCCTTCTCCTGAAGGCCTGTAGCGGCGGTGGGCGATGCGTCGCACGAGGTGCGGCAGTTGTGTAAGGGTGCGTTTTAATGCAGGTAAGGTTTTCAGAGCCGCTTCCATTTTTGGGGTGTGTTGAGACCGAGTATGCGGAGGTGGGGGACTGTGGGTACTGCGAGGTTGTTGATCGTAATTCCGGATTGGGGATTTGGTCTGTTCGTTTTTTGTATATGCGGGCACAAAGAGTGAGGAGGGCGGTCTTCTCTGGGATGCATTCCAGTTCACGAGCTCGGAGGTATGTCTTAGTGACGTACATTGCTTCGTGAAGTGAGTCTTGTTGAGCGGTGGTGCAGCCGGCGGGGACCCACAAGGTGAGGTCAGCGTAAAGTGCATGGCGTAAATTTGGGATTGCTGCGAGGAGCGGCGGCAGATCTTTCATAGCTTAGTTGAATAGATACAATAGTGAAAGGACGGATCCTTATATCATTTGCTATCGAAAAACCAAGCATCCATAAATATTTTAATAAAGGAACACTGTAAATATCCTTTGTGTACTAATTTCCTGTCTTATATTTGCGTAATGCCTTGTTCTTTTTCAATAAAGTTGAGAAGCATGAATATATAAACCGGGCTTAGCAAATGGCTGTGAACATATAAGACTATTCCGCACTATCCATTTTACTTTGGCCGGGTGGCGGAATCGAGTCACAGACGGACAGACAGACAGACAGACAGACAGACAGACAGACAGACAGACAGACAGACAGACAGACAGACAGACAGACAGATAGACAGACAGACAGACAGACATATCAAAATTTCTGGTTTTAAGTAGGCCAAGAAAGACTATCGTCTTCATAAGCAAGCATTGCCGATTCTGCCATGGTAACGCAGGTGTCGCCCGCCGCGCACAACAATTTGACCAACTCTTCCACTTTTCGCACTTTGTTTAAATGCTCTTTGAATTTCCTGCAGCGGTGGCAATAGTCAGGGGTGCGTTCCGCGGCACGAGTTTCCTGTGGTGTCGTGTGGTGTGAGTTTCGCGGTATGTACCGTTATCTCGTGCTGTGCCACCGTGTGTGGTAGAAAAGCAGACTGGCTACGCATATTTGCCTTCACTGCGACGCTTTATTGCATTTTAAAGAAGCTTCCGCAGTTTAATCGGTATCAAAATGGCAAAGTAGTCCAGCAGTCTGCTTTCATCGTCAAACAAAGCCCAAAAGCATCCGATTTATGTTAAAGCAAAGCTTTCCTACGAATCACTCGTTGCGTCCGACGTCGCGCCCAAAAGCGCTGCAGGAAGGTGAATTTTGCATAATGAGTTTCACACAACGATGAAGACAATAAGGAAAGGCACATTGAGCGCCTCAAGAAAAAAGTATCTCGGGACGCTCGCCGCCGAGTCTGTACACAAAGCAGCCGCGTCGGCGGATTGCCTCGAAAGCGCGTCATCCCTATTTCATATTTGCCGCGCTTTCGAGCCGCTTTTTCAAAGAAAGTGCTACGAGTTGTGGCGCGCCTCCGCCAGATGGCGCCACGGGTCCCGCGACCGAGAGAAGACGCAGTAAAACATCCCCCTCGCGAGGGGCACGATCAAATGCAGAGCATTTCCGGGGGCGCACGACGTTAAGTAGTTTGCGTTACGTTAATGTTGTTGCACTTGTGGCAACTGCTGACGAGAGAGCGGTCGTCAGCAGTAATTTGAATGAGTCAACGATATAAGGCGCGTTCGTAGAGTCCAGATCTGTGTCGGCTTTGTGGCGCAGTGGGTGGAGCACCATGTACATTGCGTTCCGCCCGCAGGGTCGAGGGATCGAAAACCGGGCGCCGGATAGCATTTTTTTATATAGTAGGGACAACGATGGTGCGGACTACGGACGTCAACGCGGGTGACATCGTGAGTTACTGAAATGCTCTGCATTTAAAAAAAACTCTTCCCGTGATAGGAATATAACCTGGGTCCTTCTCGTAACGAGGACGACGTCTATCCGATTGCGCCATTCCGACATGGTCGAGGATTTTGTACTTTTACATTCCCACATTTTGTATGGGAGAAAGCTTCGCAATTTAACAACGGTTTTCTTTGGAAAGTGGCTTTGATATTTTCTCCGGTAAACCGCACAGCCAGTCTGCGGGCGCGCCAATATCGTGAGTACAGCCACCCGCTTGTTGCTCGGGAAATCCCTTCTTCTTTCGTGTGGCTTGCTATAGAACAATTAGAAAAGGAATGGATGGGCCCTGCTGTCTCCCTTGGATATATCTGGAAACCGCACCTCTGACGGTGGATTATGCAACAAGGGGATGTGGATGGTTGCACACAGCGGGCGCTACCGACGGACCTTGGCCTACAAATCAATGCAGTCATGGTACCGTCGGCGTTATGAGCGTGATTCACGAGAAGGTATGAATTCAACAGCAATAATTTGCACTCAGTTGATGCTTTCTGTGCTAATTTTGCGGAGAACGATTTCGTGCAAGCTGCAATCATTAACAGAGACAGCACACTGCGTGGGAAGCTATCCAAGGGGCTGAACATTTTCGATTGCACTCGCATTCGCAAGGCTCGCATTATTACAGCGAAGGTGTAGTGTTCTCACTACTCGCGGTTGTAACGCGAATACGCCCTGCAGGAAAGCCAATTTTCTCTGATGATGACGGTGATCGCGGGTGACGTGTAGCACTATTGAAACAATTCCCTGCGAAGCTTGGCGACCCCTCCGCTGCGACCCCTCCGCTAAAGGTTAATGTGCAGCATGGGCAGGAGGCGACGCAGGCGCGCGACTGGGGGCCGTGAATGATCCTGACGTCATGTTGTCAGGAGAACATCGACAGCCCTTACCCACTGGCCGACGCGGGATGAAAATGGTGTCGCTCTGTGTGCCATAAGGCGGTTAGCCAAAGATGATAGGCCTAATTTCCCGTTTTGAGGTTGAGGGCGTTAGGCCTAAACGTCACATCATGGGGCTTAACATCGGGAACGGCTGCCCCCGGAAAAAATTGCGCACTGAACGCCAAGCAGGCCGTGCCCCCCAAAACCCAAACGTTAAGCCTGCAGAGTTTCACACAAAAAACAAAAGCTGGCAGGGCTATCCGGCAAAGAGTGGGGTTTCCCGCGCGCACGTACACTCGATTATTGACAAAGTGGACATGAGCAGAGAAGTACGAACACGACTAAAAGTGCTCCCCCCACCTCGAAACATGGACCCCTACCTGCACAAAGAGAGAAGAATAGCACGAGTAGCCCTCCCACGGAAACAACTTCAGAACAATAAAAAATGTCATCTACACCGACGCTGCTTTCCACAGCGGGAAAAATGCCTCCATCGTTATACTCGATACCGAAGGAGCCATCAAATACTGCCTCACGCTAAAAGACACCACTGCCGACGAAGCCAAAACTGGTGCTCTCCTCCTGGCAATGAGGTATAGGCAGCACAAGAACGAAAGCCTTCAAGTAGTCACAGATCCCAAAAGGCTATGCAAAATATTATAAATGGAAGCATTCACAAGCGTCTTAAAAAAACTATAGCCAAAAATGTCGAATCAGTTCCACCGCATTGTATGGACTCCAGGACACGAGCAGCTGGAGGGAAATGATAGGGTCGGCCAGGATGCGCGAGATCTTATAAACCGCGCGGCTAACAGTCCTAGCCTTCTGCAGCCCCTCCCAAGTGGCTTTGACGAATTCCTCACTGTCCGAAGAGGTGAACGAGCCCTTTTTGCCAACCCGGACAAGAACCTTTCTGGCGCAGAAGCTCAAACGCTGAGGCAAATCCAGACGAACACTTACCCTAACAAATCCCGGCTATCGAAAATGTTCCCTCAAACACACACAGACGCATGCAATAAATGCGGGAACCCTTCCAGCTTATTTCATGCAACCTGGGCCTGCCTTATCATCTCGCCTTTAGTAATCACCATCACGCATACGTCAGCGCTATGGGAGGAAGCACTGGCCAGCTCCGAATCTGGGATTCAGAAGGACTTGATTCTTGAAGACCGAAGAAGAGCAGAAGAGTCTGGGGCACTGGAAGGAAGGCACTGCACCTAGGACAATCGTGACACCTCCTTTTTTCCTAATAAACGTTTATCTCTCCCTTTCTCTCGCACACCCGAGAGTTTTTGTGGGTAGTCTAGAAAATGGGTGCGTACCTCTAGAGTAGCTCAAACTTGCAGTTGGGGATTGACCAACCAAACAATCGATCACGAGAAAGCTTCGCGTTCAACCATGGTCGTCGTTACACGGAGGGGTGCATGGTTTTTTTCTTAGAGTGCAAGTGCGGCTTCCCAGAGAGCCGCACGCAGCATTTAGAACGTGTACTAATTCATGTCCTCTTTATAGCAGCATTTAAGGTCCCAAGCGTCCACACGGTCACACGTTGAAGCTACGCATATTTTCATGAGAATGTCTACGGACGTGAAACTTTCTGATGCCGTGATTGTATACACACTCTCATGAGTCATCCTACTAACGGTTTAGAGTGCGGCGCAACATATATAAATTACTGCATCACTGACTGACAAAGTCAACAAAATGGGCAGAGTTACTCTGTCTGCGATGTATGCAGTTGGTATCTAATGTTTAAAAACACAAAAAAAGTAGTTGACCCAAGGCGTGCAAAATAATATGGCTGTGTTAACACTAAACCAGGATGCAGGCTTCTACACTATTCTGTGCCAGATGGAGTGCCTATACAATGGCCTTCGCCATGTGATGGGATAAAGCCCAAGCCGTTCGAATATGGAGAGCGCAGCGCTCATCATGAGCCTTGGTCAACAAAGCCTAAAATGCGTGGTGAACGAGGAAGCGCATAGTACCTAGGGGGCCGATTTAGCCTCCTTCAATATAGCGTCCCCTGGGTAGTGCCGGAGGCCTACGGAACCACGTAAGCAAGACAGCTTTGGCAGCTCGAAGCAATGCAAATACCAACTTGTTGGCATTATGTTCGTGATAATTCTCTGAAACAACAGATATTTTTACTACCATCCGTCGGCCCTTTTATATCTCTTAGACACGACCCAAAAATATTGGCCTACATAATACAATAATAATTTGATAATAATAACTTAAATTAAAAAAAAGAGCTGAAAATTCTTTTGCACTTCGATAATGCAAATACGCCACCTAGAAGACAGGTAGAAAGAAATATGAGGATTCAGGTAATGTCACGTTCAAAATAGCAAGGACTGGAAAGAGAAGCGAATGTGCCATTTTTCCCAACGTATAAGTAGCCACATTTACTGTGGCTAACGATGCGTATACGACTAATTAGAACCGGCGGATACGAACAGATCGATAAGAAATTAGGTTATGTGGTGCAAATAAAATGAAGATAAAACAAATATGGCTAGCCAAACGCAAGACGAGCCAGAAGAACAAAACAATCTTTTTGATCCAGAAGTTCCGTGCCCAAGATATTCCACTATAAAGAACATTTAGCGCTTTCTGCACACTAATACGCAAAGTTCCCTAAGACCTTGCTCAAGAAAGTCATTGAAGCCTTTTTCTCAAGGATGTCCTTCGGGCCTCTTTGGAGTGGGTGACTGCTGGCTTTCTGTTCGGGCGGGCGTGAGTTTCAAACGTAATTACGAAAAGTCAACTTTGCTCTTTTCCGTACGCCGAGGCACTTTGTCATCCACATATACGGCACTCGGCACTTCTTTTTTTCTTTTGTTGTGCGATTTACGACCACAGCCATAATTAACCTCGTGAGTTTCGCCGTTGGCTTGAAGAAATTTGTCGATATTGGGACAGTGTTTTGATGAGTTTCTCTTCTTTCATTTTTTTAGGTTTACGGTTTGTTGAATATGGAGGGCTCATTTTTCAACCGGATGGCCACGTGTCTAAATATGAAATAGAAAGCTTCGGGCAGTGTTTAGAAATGGACAGTTTAATCAACGTTTTTGTTCTCTCTTTGCATCACAGAAGTTCAACACGCCGGGGCTTTCAGCGTATGTGATCGAGGTCCTTTTGAATAAAAAAGGCGCTGGTGTCATCTAAGGGACAGCCCCTCCATGTTTTGAGCAACATTATCTTTAAAAACCCTGCTCTTCAGCACATCAATTCCGTCTGCGTCACAGAATGAAAATGAAGTAAATACCCTGTGGGTGTGCTTCTGCTTACTGCCACCCGCTCAAGCAAGGAGTTTTATAACGACAGAATAGTACGATAAATACCACTAGATTCTTCTCGTATTTTTTAACTCCGCGTGTGTGCCGCGTTCTAACTCTGACATTCTGTAGTTATTAACATTTGTTTTGTTACAAGGCTCAGAGTCATTGTGGTAACGTGTATCGGCGCGTTGAAGCGTTATAAAAATGTCGTCGAATGTTGATCTATTTTAAATATAAATAAATAAATAAATAAATAAATAAATAAATAAATAAATAAATAAATAAATAAATAAATAAGCGAGATTATTTGTTTCACCCTTCAGAGAGTTCCCGGAAGCAATAAAAAGAATAGCTGCGCCCTTTATAATCGAAAGAAAGTTCTTGACGTGAAATCAAAATGTCAACAGGGCCCCCTCATATCAATTCAAAGTTTTTGATATGAAATCAAAATAGTGTTACCAGGGCTAGAAAGCCTCATATTGCTTTTTTGTTTTACTTTACTCCACACGCATTGTTGAAGCGGTGTTGAGAACAAAAATTCACCAGAAATTTCACTCCTCGTTGTCCCACTGCCCTGTGTTTCAAAAAGGAGGGCGTGCATGAAAGCACGGTCGCGCTATCGTGGTGAAATATGAGAGCATTACCATCACGTGGAATTTCGAAAATTGGGAACGCATTTGCTTATTTTCTGCAAAGAGCGTGTAAAGACGACAGCTTCTGGCCACCCCTATCAAATAACAGTGTCTCCCCTCTCCGTTTTTTTTCTCTTCACGTTCGTCCTGTTTGCTATATCTCTCACTAATCCCCTTTCCGTGTCCATCTTTTGTGCTGCCTTTACTACCCCTTACTCAATACCACCGTCCCTACCAGCTCCTCCCATCCCCTCTCTCCACATCCAATACTCCTCCTCTAACCTCGATTAACCCCTTCCTTCCTGCCATTCTAGACCTGGCTGAGGTCTCGTTTGTCCCCCGTTTCCCTTCCCTATGACTCTAGTATTTGCTCTTGCCCCTACTCCTCCTTCCCTCCGTTCCCCTACCTCCTTCACCTTTCTACCCATCATGCATATATCCCTTCCTTAACGTCACCAAACAAAAAGCTCTCCTTAAAGGGAAGGTGAAGCGGTTTTAGAATTAAAGAAAAGTTGACTAGCAGCAAGTACACATTGAATAGTTCATGTGTACGAAATATTTTCGCAATACATGCAATAGAAGCGGCGCAATGAGCAAACAAAATGTGGCCCGATGCCCCGCCCCCATCTCGCCGCGCGATGCCGGAAGACCGAAGAGCGCGGGCGAAAACCGGCCTGAAAAACGTCATACCTGGACTTCCGGCCGGATCGGCCGCCTCGGCCATGCTCTTTTCGCCGTGTTTCCTTGTGAATGATACTTGTTGTTGTGTTGTTGATAGCACTCATTTGTACAATTTTTTCGTGTTCAAAAAGTATGCACGAACGCCAAACGAGGCATACGTTATTACATGTCGTATTCCTAAGCAGAATAATGCCACGCCGGGATGCTTGATAACATACGGAAGCGACAGCCGAGGTGGCTGTGCTTGATGACAGAGAATATACTACACTACGTTAAATACTTTGTAAACCGCTCCAATGCGTTTTTTTTTTTTTTTTGATGCGACGGACGTGAATGTTCACATTAGATTCTAGATTTAGGAAGGATGGGGAATACTGCTGTATTTTGGCCGGGGATGTTTCGTTCCATTCCAGAAACCAAGTCACATTTCTTCAGGAAATACTTGTTTCGTTAAACGCGTCGGTTTTCTTTCCCTATGGGCTCAGGACAGTGTTCAAAAAAACAATTTTTTGGCGAAACTAAAACAAGGGGCCAATCCTGATAGAAGTTCTCTCCCGGCTAAGAGGTAAACAGTATTCCTACAAAGTAAAAGAACCAAGACAACCAGATTACTTATTTTGCAAGTATACATGTCACGATAAGGCGATGATGTTTGTCTGGAATTAAAAAAAAAAACACCACTTCGAACCACCACCGTGCCATAATTTGTGTTGACTGCGGGGGCCTAATTTTTTTGCCAAAGACTCCGTGTGGCTGCATATTATAACCTGGCAAGCACTTGTTGTCACTGAACCTCAAGTGTGCTCCAGTGACAGTCGGTGATATAATAAATGATGATACTAAAAAAATTAGGAGCGAAGAGTAAATATACGGCCTCTGTCCGACTAGCGCGGTAAATGCTTAAATCTAGAAATGCTGAAACAGGCCAACGATTCATTATCACAAACGTTTGGTGATTGTTACCTAAAGTAACGTAACTACAACGTAACTGCCTTGTCCGACTGGTCTGTTAATTATAACGAGGTGGCCGTAATATTGTAGCAGAATGCGCAACGCACAAGCGAAAATCAAGCCCTACTACAGCCAATAATGCTGAGCAGGCACTAGTATGCTGCAGTGTTTTCAGAATAAATGCATGTGAAGCAGTAAGACGCCACTCATCGAAGTGCAGCTAGCAATCGCGGAGGCGCCGTAGCGCCGCTGCCGAAATGGCGCGCGCGTGTAGGTCTGTGTACGGGGATGAGTAACGGGGCTGGGGTGGGCGACAACGAACAAAGGAAATTCGGAAGCAGAGTCTGCTTGTTGATTTATGCATGTACGAGATGGCAAGATGTGTCTCGCATATACGTTTACAGCGCATGAACGCTATTTTTTCGCGCAGTGCACGTACGTGCTTTTCGCTGGTAGATTGTTTATAAAACGCCCATTAATCTTCGGCATAAATGGTTTTGTGTATAATAAGAAACAGTTAAGGCAGTACCTAGTATTAACATAAGGTATAAATCCCCCTATGCTGGTTGCCTAATTCAAAAATATTTTGATGGAACCCACTAGTCGACGTCACAGTCACTGCTTTGGTGTTCTCTGTCGTGTAAAGCAAATTTAAGCTCCAAGATAATTGAACCAACAGCACGGGAAATTATAGAACAAACTTCCAGTCATGTGCGAAAATTAAACTGCAAGCTAAATTGCCGCAAAGGCAACCGTGCGATCGTTCGCAATGCTTCCGACAACCCGCGCGGCCGAAGGGTGTCCTCCTTTGACGTCATGACGGGCGCAACCAATCAGGGGCGTCAAAAGACGAAAAGCGCGCGTCTTTCAAACGGGGCCGCGCTTTTTGCAAGATAAATGCCACTTGGACTCATGTACGATGAATTTCAATGTGATATTCGGAATCAGCGCGCAAGAAACTATAGAACTGTTAATCTAACTCAATTTTTATGGAAAGCGCTTCAGCTTCCCTTTAATTAGGCTCATAAGCACGGAACGATATTATGAACGCGAATGAATTCTCGCTTTCAACAAAATTGCGAAAACTAGCCAATAAATTGTAGCGTGGTTATAACGATATCGGCGGGAATAGGACATTGCTTCGCTATAACCGCTTTTTCTTTATATCCCAACTTTAAAAGTGTGCGAGCATCAAGTAGAACGAGCGGAAAACCCTGCTCGCGTTTCTTGATCACGTTTCAAAACAGCCGTCTCAAGAATGTCCAAGTGTGAGCCGACGCCAACCTCTGAACTGAGGTAGATATGCAACATCTAAAAGGCTACAACATCTGCTCCGGATGTCACTGGCTGAGGTGCGCCACCAACGTCACCATCGGCCTCCGAGGCGCTGTCATCGGCGATTGTTTCGTTTTCATAAACACCGCTGGCCAGTTCATCGATTGAGAGTTCCTCAGTTGAGACTGTGTCTTCGTCTGCGAGGGCAAAATCTATCCAGTTCAAGCCACGTGGTACTATGTTTACAGCGCTAGCAGACTCCAAAAGCTGCCCTATGCTCATGGCAGCCGCGGCACCATCTGCTTCGCCACTACTGCTTCATCTCCGACCCCGCTGCCGCACAGCCAGAAACCGGCTTCGCGGAAGTAGCCAGGTATCGTACGCGACTGCAGGTCCCTCCAGCGCGCCTGCAAAAAATATTGCCTTCGAGGCTGCTGAGTTGTGATCGGTCCGTGTGACAATGAGGATATGCTAGATGAAACGGCGGTGATAGCGTACTTCGAAGTTTGCTATCACTCCCTGGTACATCGGCTGTAGTTTAGCGGTTGTCCTTGGAGGAAGGAAAAGGACGGACTTCGACAGCGCTTAAATGTGCGTTGACATAGTGCTTCTCCGCTCAGATCTCCTTGTAGAAGTCCGCCAGCCACTTGCACAAGACCTCCCTTGGCATCCATGCCTTGCAGTTGTGCGCGAACGCTACTGGGAGTGGCAGCATTTTCCCACAGCCACGCCGTTTCTTAGGCTTGCCAATGACAAAGGGGTCCCGCGGCTTGTCTGAGCCGTCAATGTTGGCGTCAATGTCCGTCAATGTCCGTCTTCGCCGCGAGAGATTACGCTGGCAGTAACTGACAAAACAGCCCCCTTTCATCAGCGATGTATATGTCCCAGTGAGCGTAAGTCTCAAAGATGCGGCCATCTAACGCTCCATCCAACGCCGGAGACCGTCCTCATTGACGGACGCAGCTTCACCCTCAATGCTCTTGTATGTCATGCCATGCCGTTCTTCTAACCACTGCAGACATCCGTTGCCCGCCTTGAAGTTCTTCGAACCACTGCAGACATCCGTTCCCCGCCTTGAAGTTGTTGTGACCAAGAACGATACCCAAACTACTGGCATTTTGTAGCAGGATTGGCCCACTCGGAGAGACATTCAACGTTCGGGAATCTACAAACAATTTGTAGAGCGCCTATTCACGTCGGCAGAAGCATCAGTGGGAATTAATTTGAGATCACCGGTGCCAACGTCCCTATCCAGAACGGATTCACTTTTGTTGGAATTTTTAATCATGGCTGTTAAAGTTGACTGCGCACTGCCATAGTTACGCGCAATGTCAGTCTTGATCTTTTGCCGAACTTCATCCAAAGTGGCGCGTTCTTTTTTAACAAGACCACCTTTCTTTTCGCCGTAGACGTTCCGGCCCTCACTGGACTCGACATTTACTCTTCAGCACAGAAAGTACAGGAGAGAAAACGTCCAAGCGTGTCAGGAGTAGACTTCAGAAATCAACCAAGGTTCCTTCAGTCCTAGCGAAGAATATAAGCAAGTCTGACTCGTGCGAAGTGCAGGAGCCACTGACACACTGAGCGAGCGTCGTCAGTGTCGTCAGTGCAGGAAGGAACGTTGGGTGGTTGGGCACAACTTTACTAGAATAGCTATTATATTAGGTTGGCTGCTTTGTCATTGCTATCGCTTGGTTTAGCTGGTGGCGCCACGGGCTCAAATAAAAAGCAAATTAGGACTGCGCCGGTGCACCTGCATGCTCGGCTTTTTGTAAAGCCTGCAGGTCAAGTGGGCTCCGAAACATTTGGAACATCTGTCAACAAGTGTGATTTTTTCCCAATATGGTTTTTTTTCCTCGTTGTTTCAAACAAAATAGGGGTACTAGGTATACAGTGCCAGTTGTTGAGAGAAAAATTCCAGCCAGCCCGTGCAGCCAGCGGTCGGCCTGCCTGGCATAAAAAACGGAGTTGTTCGCTCGGTTTTAGGAGGCGGCCAAGTGAGCTTTCGCAAAAGGAGGCTAGGTGATCCAAAGTACAAATGATTCTGGAGGAGGCGCCCGGTATTCAAGAGTTGGTGGTTCTTTAGGTTTGGTATACTGGAAAACTCGAAGAGGTATTTAAATGTAGGATTCCAGTTTCTTCCGGGAAGAAATACTTCGCTATCCGTTGATTCGTATTCCTATACTGCGGTAAAACTTTACCAAGAAAGCATTGAAAATATGAAAATTGGAACGCAATCAAAACCATTTCGTTATAACCGCTAGTCCGCTATAAGTGGGTTCGTTATAACTGGCCTACACTGTACCTTAAAAATGTAACGCTAAGTTCCTCGCCATAAAGGAGAATGCATCGGCCTCTCGAACTCCAGTAAGGACATGTGCATGGTTTCTTGTTGTCTTTGATATTCACCAGGGTTGCCATTCCTGGACTCCGGTGGGTAATCCGCGCATTCGAACTGAACAGAGGTATGTCTCAGACTTACAGCCACCATGGGTGATTCGGAAGACAATAAAAAGCACCTTAAAATTCGCTGTCTTCCTTAAAAATTGCGCTGTTTCCGGTTAACCTAAGATATTTGGGCTTCCTGCAGCAGCAGGTTGTCATGGAGATTGCAAAGGAGCAGCTTCTTATAAAACGTCTCAGCTATTGTAGAGGTACCAATGCAGGATTAGATGTAAATAAAGAATGAAGGCGCCATTGCGGCCCTCCTACCATGGATGACCAGCGAAGCTTTTGTGACAAGTGTGTGGCACCCTTGACCCTAATATTCGTTGGCCGCTAAGTTCGGTGGCCCCACCAGGCTCGGTGAGAAATGTTGTGCACGGATGACAAATAAACACCGACGAGCCCGGCCGCTCTCGGTGAGTCACCGTCACCACCAACTTGCTGCGCGTCGTCACTCCGCTGGAGGGTACCCCAACCCTCCCATTTTCACGAATGCAGGCGAAATCGTGACACTGGCGAAGAGGGAAGAAGCCCGCGGAGCGGCCGAAGCCACCGAGAGCGCCGAGACACCGCCCCCTCACGCCGGCCGCCGTTACGCCCTGCCGCTGTACGGGAGGCTCGAGCCGTTCGAGGGTGAAGGGTCCGCCTGGCCGGTCTACGAGGAACAAGTCGGGGTGTTTTTTCCGGGCGAACGACACACCCGAGGCAAAACAGCGCGACATTTTCCTGGCCAGCTGCGGGACCCGCGTCTTCGCTCTCCTGGTCGACCTCCATCAGCCGGCCACGCCGCATGACAAGTCGCTGGGTGAGCTGCTCGCGACGCTACGCTCGCACTTCAGCCCAGCTCCGTCCACGTTAAAGGAGCGCTTCCGCTTCAACAACCGGAGCCGCCGAGACGGAGAGACGCTCCGGCAGTTCGTCGCAGCGCTGCGAGGGTTGGCGAGCAGCTGCGCCTTCGGGGACCAGCTCGACTCGCTGCTCCGGGACCGTTTCGTCTGCGGCATCAACGACCCCACCGTGCAGACGCGACTCCCGGAGCTCCCCGACCCCTCCTGGACGACGCCGTGAAGGCAGCGCTGGCGATGGATGCTGTGGCCAAGGACGCGGGTGAGATAGCGCGTGCGGCCGGCTCACCGTCGAAGGAAGCGGCGATGAACACGATGGCGACACAGCATGGCAGGTATAGTCGTTGCGGTGGTGACCACCCCCCCCCCTCCTCACAGTGCCAGTTCGCACAAGCGGAGTGCTTGGCGTGTGGTGGAACTGGGCACATTGCTCGGGCGTGCCGAGGGGGGACGAAGAGCGGGCAGAAGCAGTAGCCGGGGGCAAGCACGGGTTTCCCGCAAGCCCACGGCCAAGGGAGCCGGCGCTAGGGTAGGCGTCGGGAGCGTGCGGCAGCAGCGGCTTCGGGTGCAGTGGCTAGGCTTCACGTCGTGGCCGAAGACACGCAGATTTTCGACATGTGACACACTGACATACTGCAGTCGTCTGCGCCACTGTGTATGCTCACCGTCGAAGTCTGCTGGCGTCCCATTTGCACGGAGCTGTATACGGGGGGCAGTGTGTCTGTCATGGCCGGGAAAGCCTTCTAACGCACCTTCCCTGGAGTGCCCGTCGAGGCGTCGGGTGTCATGCTGCGCAGCTAATGCGGACAGCTCGCCCAGGTCGAGGGTCAATCCCAGGTCGGCGTTCGCCTTGGCAACAGGAAGGCCACTCGGCCCCTGTATTTGGCCAAGGGGTCGTCGCCGACGCTGCTGTGCCGGAACTGGATCCAGGCATGGGGTGTGCGGCTACCGTAGTACCAGGAAGCAGTACGGGTGGTGGAAGACGTCCCGAGCCTCCTGATCAAGTTCAAGGCCCTGTTCTAGCCCGGGGTGGGCACATTCACCGGCACGGCGGAAAGCATTCATGTGCCAGAGGGAGCCCGGCCCCCATTTTTCAAGCCGCGCCCGCTGCTGTTCGCCTTGCAGGACGGGGTCATCCAGGAGCTGCAGGTTGTCCGAATCCTGTTCCAGTACCGGACGCCACCACACGACGTCACGGGCCGTGCCCCCTGCGAGCTCCTGTTGGGCTGGATGGTGAAGACACTGTTGGACGTCTTGCACCCAGACCTCCTGTCCACAGCGCTCCTGAGACAGCTCAAGCAGAAGCTGGCGGCTGATCCAGGTTGCTGTCCTGGGTCCTTGCCGGAGTCTGGGGCTCCGGTCTTCGCCAGGAGCTTCTGGCCTGATCCACGCTGGTCTGCTAGGCATGTGGTCTCTCCTGCCAGTGCGTCATCACTGCTTGTTCGCATGTCGAACGGGACCACGTGGCACCGGCACGCCTACCATGTGAGGTCTCGCCTGGTAACCTTAGCCGCTCCTTCAGGAAGCCAGCAGGCAGGGGAGCCAACTACACCTGCCACTGCCAGCATAGCCCCAGAGGCTGGTGCTGCTCGCGCCTCTGCGGCGCCACCTGCAAGTCCGGTGCCACCTGGAAGGCTGACGGACGGGGCGAAAGTGAGACAGGCGGCACGCAATGCTGCCACACCTGCATCGACATCTGTGCTCAGGTGGAGTGCGAGACTACGGAGACTGCCAGACCGTTACTCGCCGGGGTGTAGTTTTGTGTTTGCGTGGGACGAAGAAACTTGGCGGTGAGGGGTGTGACAAGTGTGTGGCACCCCCGACCCTAATATTCGTTGGCCGCAAAGTTCTGTGGCCCCACCAGGCTCGGCGGGAAACATTGTGCACTGCTGACCAATAAACACCGGCGAGCACGGCCGCTCTCGGTGAGTCACCGTCACCACCAGCATGCTGCGAGTCGTCACTCGGCTGGAGGGTACCCCGACCCTCCCAGGTTCACGAATGCAGGCCAAATCGTGACAGCTTTTTTGCCACACGACATAATGGCGACAATAAATTAGCTGAAACGTGCAAGGAAATTTTCCTTCTCGCACTCACGACGGTCTTGCGTAATGAAGACACATGCACGCAAAAACTTTTATTTGGCAATACTAATATCAAAAATCGTGTCTCTCAATGATAACTAATCACCTCCTAATGCACGTTAAATGATGAGACGTATCATCTCATGGTCAACATCTTCTGTTGAACGGCATGGAACTATGGCGCTGACTGCGTTTCAATGGCCCATACACCCTAAAACTAGTTTTCCTACCCTACGTGCTTGGTCGTCTTATAACTCATACATTCACAGCGCACATAGTTCGGATGCGAACGGGGACATGCATTTGCTTTTTTTGCTGCCTTTTTCAATCTCACTTCCTAGAGGGGAGTTCCCGCTCCCAGACGAGCGGAGATATGCATTTTCTTTGGCGATAAGCTTAGAACTGCAGGGGGAGTCTCACGAATCGCGAAATACCTACTAGGTGATAGACGATAAAGAACGTTATAACAACGAAAGCGGTGAGAAAATAGTGCCTACAGCGCAGGCGATTGTCAGTATATGACTGGCCACTCCGCACACGAAGCCCTACGGGGGAAGGGGGGGGGGCGGTGGGGGCGAAAAGAAAGGGGTAGAAATGAGGAGATAGAAAATGTAAGAACTAATTGGAGGGGCGGCTCAGAATGAAATGAGCGTTTGTCTAGAGAAGCGTGGCTCCGTCGTTTCCTTTGAATAACGCCGGCAACCCTTTTCGGCCGTTCTCCCTTTGCCTTTAGGGAGGTGCAAGAAATAGCCCTTTTTTCCGTTCCGAATCGCTAAGACCTGTTCTGAGAGCCTCCTGTAATCACACCTCCCATTTCAGCCTGAGTTGCAGAAACATTTGCCTTCAGTTGGCCAATCTGGACAACAGTTTTGGCGTTCAAAGGGAAACCTACTTTCTTTTCTTAGTTCGATAAGTTTTGGTGAGGCGGAACAAAGGTTAATGGTTATTAGATTTTTTACGCGTAGCTTTCTGTCCATTGTGGAGACAGTACCCATTTGTTTTCCTTTTCTTGGGCACAATAAATAACAAAGCGACGCTCCGTTTGCTGCTTGCTTGTTTATCATCTTGACTGCCCGCTCATGCTTGTTGCGGTTGAAAGCGTTTTTACTTATCAGAGTTACTTGTGCGGTGATCGTCATTAAGGACGGAGGAAGACTGGATGTAAGGAACGGAACGGAGTTTTGAGCGGCTGGCGGGGCTGGACGTCCTGTAGGCCAAAAGGGCATAAAAATTCATCTGCCAGTCCACCCGGTGAATGGGCCTAAACAGCGAAGCTGTTTTGCTGACCCGACGATACGACCATACGTGTACGTTCAGGTCACCTTTTTGCTGAATTTTTCAGGCCGCTGCGTCATCGCCGTCTCGACGCCGTCTCTTGGGCTCAGCTTCAAGGGACCTCTCTCCCTCCCGCTCCACCGGATTCGCTTGACGTTAATTCTTGCGTTCGGAGTTGCAGCTAAGCCCTGCTTTCCGAGATGCCGAAACGGCTCCACGGCGATGTTCACATTTCGCGGTACGAGAGCGCTTTCGTTGTCTTACCGCTGCGTCGGCGACACGGCGGCGTGAACTACATTTCCTACATGCCAAGGTGGCAGCGGTAGCCGACTGGAGGGGTGAGACGGTAACGTCAGCCACCATACGCTCCGGGAACAGCACGGAAGCGGAAGAGTGTGGAATAGCACTCGCTATCAGCACTCGCCCTTCATGGAACCCAATAAATATTATATCGGACTCACAAGAGGCATGCCGAAATTATGCGCAAGGACGTATCACCCCGACCACCTATCACATCCTGCAGCAGAACCGAATGATTCCACCAGTCCGTCTAATGTGGACACCTGGGCATGCGTGTTTCCCTGGCAATGAACGCGTTCATGCGGTAGTCCGAGGCCTCACTCTCCGGGCGCCAGTGGAAGACCAACCCAAACCAGACAAGACAGGAAGTATCCCACTCACATACACACATATACTACAACACTACAGACTCTCCCGTAGGACACTTCCTCCGCCACACGCGCAACTCACCCGTGAGGAAGCCGTTGCATGGCGCCAGCTACAAACTAACACGTTTCCTAGCCTCTCGCTCTGGCACAATTCTATTCTACCCTACTATGTACCCAGACAGATGCCCCTCCTGCGGAGGACACCCGAACCTGTACCATTCCACGTGGGAATGCCCCAAACCCCCACCCAATTGCCTATACCCAGCCCCTCACCCTCCGGATGGGAAGCCGTTCTTTCCAGCTCAGCCTTGAACGACCAGCGCGGACTGATCGACCGGGCAAGACGGATCGCATCAGCAAATGGGGCCCTGGACTAAGGGCACCACCCTCTGAGGGCTAGATAGCTTGCTTCTTTATAATAAAGTTTTCTACTACTACTACTGCAGCTGCAACTCTTGCAGCTGCACTTCGTCATTGATTTTAGCCAGCCAGTGCCGTGCCTCAACTGCTTCAAAACGTGGCTCAATAGATGACGGTTTTACTGATTGATTGATTGATTGATTGATTGATTGATTGATTGATTGATTGATTGATTGATACCCACTTTATGTAGGGGCGATGACATGTGTCATCGTACCGAGCACGTTAATGGTATCTCGTTTATACTACTCTTTACATTTTCGTGCTACTCTTAGCGGCAGAATGTTGCCCGTTACAAGCGGTAGCTGTCCTATGTTATATTTCCCTATTTGAGTTTCTTCCACCAGCTGTCAAATCTTGTGCAGTTGTCCCTAGAGTTTTGTAGTTTACTTTTGTATGACCTTGGAACCCTAGCGCTTCGGGAAGCCGAATATTTCCCGCATACAAATCTGGATGAATGCGAAAATATTTCAACGCAATATCGGAATTGTTTCTATTTCTATTCTGCAGACCTTAAATCTGCCGTCATTTTGTTTACACTTCCTCACGAATCTCTTCGTTTCAAGCAACCTTCTCTAACCTCAAAATGAAAGCACTATCCTTCTAGTTGTCTTGGAGGCTTGTCGGTGGAATCCCTACAAAGTCGTAGTAGCCCCGCGTGAGCTCGACTTCCCATTTTATCGACCTGAGTTCAACCGCGACGTCTCCCAGCCCTTTCCGCCATCCTGAACCTTTAGTTATTAACAGGTCGGTATTGCAGGCGGCAAGAGCAGTGCACAAACTGTTTAACCACACGCACAACTTCAGCCAATATCCATACCACATTTTTTTGAAAGTTTAGCTGTGTCGCTACGTATAATTGAAGTAACTTTAACTCTGCAATTTGTTATTGATTATGAGGTTTAACGCACCGACGCAAAACAGTCATTGAGGCGCGCCGTAGCGGAGGGCTCCAAATTAATTTTGAGCACATGGTCATCTTTAACTTGCTCTGAAACCTCGAACACACGGACGTTCTCGCTTGTCGTCCCTATCATAAAAGAACCATGTAAATTTTAAAAGCAGGTCTGACTAGACGTGGTGAGATTCGAATAAAATGTGACTTGGACATTATTTCAATTTAACCCACAAGGTAACTTAAAAGTGTGTACTTAAAGGGTCTCTGCAACTATTTTTAAAACTCTTTTCGAAATCCCTATTGCTTTCAGAACGAAGTCAACCTACACATCCATCACTTAGATTATTGGGTCGCAAAGTACCTCAGCCTGTGCCCATCGGATAACTTGTAAACTTGCTCAACAGACCATTCTCTCTTTGCCGTTCTTGTCACGTTCTTCTATCCTCTGGAATTACCATCATTACAGCGGCGTAGCGGCTATTGGCCGGCCTCCTCTCATTCGAAACAATGACGCATTCGATAGTCATTTATTGAACGATAGCCGCAAGAGAAAACGGAAACGGAAGACGTATCTACTGCGACGAGAAAGTCACGTGGTGCACTCCATGTTAGCGATAACTATGACTTTCGCAGTGCTTCCAGACACGAAGGGATGAGTGAAAGAGTATACCAAAAATGTTGCAGAGTCACCATGCAGAGCCGGCATGCCTCCAGCGGAACACCAACGTACAGGTATGCACGTTGGTGTACGCGTGTAAGGCATTATAGCACCGCCACCGCGCCATGCAAATCAGCAACAGCGGCCATTTCGGTGTTTATCAGGGTTGCGAGATTGCCCACCTACGGCCTCACCGTTAACTTCGACCGGGTTGTTTGTTACTACCCAGGATGCAGCAGAGCGGCATCCTTCGACATACTTATGCCGCTGAAACGCTGTGAAATGCGTTATCTTTGATTAGTATTCGGAACGACGTCAATCGCGCGCAGCCGCAGAGCAGGGTGGGGAAGCTAAGCCTACCAGTGTTGACCGCCGAAATCACATGAACAATGAAATGGCGGCGCCCATGAACCTTGGCAGTGTAAACAAATCTCACGTAATGCCAACTGACCCGTGATCATGGAGGCGGCACGGAACAATAGGTGAAAAGAGTGGCGATACTCTGTATTCTTATCTTGTGGCACTCGCCGAGCGCAAGCGACACGCTCACTGAGACGACGGGAAACATTTCATACCCTCCTCCATCACCGTTCCTAGTAGTTTACAATAGCTTTGCGGCACACTCACTTTCGCAGAGGGGGATTGGGACGATTTTTGTTATTTTTTTATGGCCAATTTATACGCGTTTCTAACGCCAAAGGGCTTTCTTAAGTGCTGTTTCCTTTGCACCAGCCCATGATAGTGATGTGATCTGATCTGACGGTGACCTGATCTGACGGTGATCTGATGACATCGTCTATTGTAATACACTGACATGTTCTTACGGCTAAGTTCAGCAAATCGCTATCCTCTTTCTCCATAAAAAACTGAGTGACAAATCTAGAATTTGGTTCTAAATAATAATTGACGTAAAATCACAGCCTTGAATGCAGATATGGTACAAGAAATGCCTGCACAAGCAACGTGGTGATCTAACGGTAGCAGGGATGGCGGCTTCGAACGGAAATGCCGTTTTGTTATCCATTACCCTTAACAAAGTGTACTGTTGGGCGAGTTGGCAATTCATTGTAAAAATCGCTGCAGCGCGTATCGAAATAAGACCAAGAAAGACGACGAGACGAGTTGGAAGTCAGTGCTCGCCCTGTCGTCTTTGTGTGTCCTTGATTCGATTCTCCCTGTAGCTATTTTTTCATCACCCTTGTTTCTTCTTTTCTCATCTCACCACCAACTTCTAGTAGTCTGTCCCGGCTCGTAGGGCAGACTTGCAGTTTGTTTTCGCAGCGATTAGTAAACCCCCAAGTATCTTCTCAATACCTGGTTTCCGTGAGCACATATTCGTTTTAAGAATTCCTCTTTCGTGACAAATGTAGCCTACAGTTTAAGGAATGCACACCAGCCCACAACAAATCAACGCCTTATTTGATCATCACGTTTTGGATAGGGAAGTCACATTTACCAACGTCTTCTGATTTTCGATTACCATTACTAAAACACTTACTCTCTCCATGTCTAGTTGCTTCACGTTAGATTTCTACTGTTTTGTTTTTTCAATTGTACCACCAAGTTTTCTTCTGCTCATTCAATGGACGAGACGATGTCGTCTGCAAATTTCGGAGTGATAAACGTCGCTCCGTCTATTTGTATCCCTGCCTTCTCTAATTAAAAGTTAATTAATACCCACCTACACAGAGCCTGTAGATAAATTCGGTTAGATTGAGTTATCTGCTCAAACGCCGATTCGTATAGGGAATTCCCACTTTTATGATGGGTTATCGTGCCCGCTCTTGAATTCAATATGCTCTCCTGGAGTTGTGTATACGTTTCTCAACTCCATTGTATCACAATGATTCCACCACCATGGACGGCTCTACTGAATCAGAAGCTTTTATAGTTATTCATAAATTCCGTGCAGAGAAACTTGCTCTATTTTGTGAATTTTTTCCGTTGCGAGGATCGTGGCACGAATGTGATTTGTTGTTATTCATCCCTTATAAATAATTGCTCCAGCCTGGGTTGTTTTAAATCTACGCGGTCATCATGGGGTTCCAATTACCTTTGTAAACAACTTGTGTTCAACATAGAATAGGCTAACAGGTACGGAAATCTTTGTCCGTTTGGCCCCAACATCCGTAGTAAATTAAATATCGTTTGCCTTTCCCCTAAGCCGTGGTAATCTCAATGTCGGGGGTCATTTTGAAAATAATTGGCTGAAAAGCTCTGCTAAGATTCGTGGGCACACGGTGCGTGCCTGAAACCGGCCTCCCATTTGTTCAAAACAGTTACTTGAAAATCGCAAAAAAAACTAACAGTTCCAGATAGGGCAATACGGGCATCGATCATGACGAAAGAGTAAAATGGTATACTACTTTCTCATAAACCGTGTATCGAATGTATATTTAGATCATTCTTGAATGCATTTACTCAATGCGCAAGAAATTGCCGCATGGGTTCGTGCTTTGTTTGAGCTTTGGGCCATTAAAGATTTGACCGCGGCCGCTCAATGAAAAGGCATTTGTAAACAGCCTTTTTTCCACAGCCTGTCTTATATTTGCGTAATGTCTTGTTTTTGTTCAACAAAGTTGACACGTATGAAGATATAAACCGGGCTTAGACGTTTACATTTGGCTGTGAGTATATAAGACTATTGCGCAATATCTATTTTACTTTGGCGGGGTGGCTGAATAGAGTCACAGACGGACAGGCAGACATACAAACAGATACACAGACACACCAAATTTCTGGGTTTAAGTAGCCCAAGAAAGACTTTCGTCTTTAAAATCTGGATACATGCAGTCTTTCTGCGGCCAGGTGAGACGCGGCGCTCCTTGGTGGTGATAACGGAAGAGAGCGATGAAATTAAACAAGCTCGCGAGCATCTGCAGGATGCCCCTCCCCATGCCGCAAAGAGTTCTCCTGCTGGGTGCGAGCGAATAGACGACACCGAGCCCGCTCAAGAGCTACGCAGGAGCACAAGGTCCCGCCGGGAGCCCTTCCGCTACCTAAAATCAGAAAGCAACTAATTATTCGCTCGCTAAGAAAGGGAAGATGCAGCATGGTTGAGTCACTCTGACGTCACCGGCAATTTTGTTGAAATCACGTGACCTGTTCAGTCACCATTTGTTCCTATATCAACTTCGTTTCAACCACAATAAACATTGTTCACCACCCGATTTCCGGCCCGCTACACTCCCTAGAGGGGTCATGCAGACAACACACAAGTTTGGTTCATTCGAAAGATTGCCTTGCTTGGAATCATACTGACGCCACGTTTAACGCACACTTCGCTCACATAGGCTATAATAATTAGGAAAAAAGGAAATTGCCATGCGACCTACTAGCTCATTTCCCGCAACAGAACGTATGATGGCATATGCTCCAGTTGTGCGATTGGCGGAGGCCGGCAAAAGCAAACGCAAATTAGGCTATGCTTTTAAGAATGCCGAACCAGCTGTTTACGCTTATTTAAGCGCAGACAGCTGGTTCGGCAAGCATATCCATTTTACTGCAGTAGCAATGGTGGGGTAAACACTGAAAGTTTCGAAAATTCACGTAAACATAGAAGTACCGATGCGCACTGCTGTTGGTACTGGGCGCATTATGTTTGTTTTAGCTGCGCAACAGTCCGCCGCTTTTGAATTGTCTTACAGGACACTGGCCGACAGGCCTAAGCGACATTGTCTTACGTGACCCTGTTTGTCGAGCATGCCCCATGTTTCACAAAATGGCTACTTGTTACCGTAACAAAAGCAAGTCAACTGCGAATACTGCCAAAAACAAAGCAACGGCGCACGGCGGTCTGCGGCTGACTACGGTAGCGCCATCTGGAAGGATAGACAGTTAGCAACGCTGCAGAGCCTGATGACGCACTGTAAGTTTGTTTGAATACCCGCCCCCATGCCTTAATGGCAAACGTCACGAAAACACACCATTTGTCGGGAGCATCAAACTTTTAAGCTAAATTTATTTTGACACTGAATACGGCATTATTTTCTGTCGGAAAAGCGCTGCGGGCACTACAAACACGAAATCGTTCGAATAAACAAACTTTTATTTTTCTGCACGGCTCATTATGGCCTTTTACCAGTGGAGGTGGTGGCGTAACCGAATACGACCGAGCTGGCGGCGTTGACAGGCAAGAAGAACTCAAAGTAGCCGCACTCCCTAAAGAAGGTAGGCAAGCTGCACCTCTAACTTGGATGGCGATCGCGTAGTGAAGCGTTATCGTCCGAAAAATTGCACAGAATGTGAACGTGAGGATCTCCATATTGCAAATACAAATTGTGTGTCATCGGTGCCAACATGAGGCCCGCAGAACAGCGTGAACGGCGACTTGAAGCGCAGCGTCACTCCACCTAGGTGCTGTATCAAAAATTTATGGAGAACACTTGCTGCTCTCCTTGTGCCAGAAGTTATATGGGTATTTCAGCAGATATTAGGGTGAATCCAGCGGCCCACTAACTTTTGACACTCAACCTCGGATAATTTAATGTCGGCAAAATGAACGCGGTGTCTACGAAATTAATTATTTATATTACAACTAACTTAACTTGTCGCGAAGTTTAGGCTTGTCCACGACAAAATGGCAAACGAATCAGGTGAAGCTGATTACCTGTGCAATTTTTTTAACATCATACTTCCTGTATTTTAGAGTCCATTTGTAGGCCTAAAAGAAACCTTCTTGAACCAGTTCTGGGAATGGGCCACTGGCACACAAACAAAGCAGTGGGAAGACCAGCAGTCGAGGGTGCGCAGTGCGAATGACGGGCGGAGTGCGTTGAAGCCGTAGTGAGGCGTTGCTCTGCGATAGAGCTCAAAGCAATGCCAATACAGATCTTCAGGCAAGATTTTATGCTGACTCTGATTCATACACGTTAAGAGAATACGATGCATTTGAGCACACTGAATGACGGTGATGAACTACAAGGAAGCGTCCGCGCACACCTAGAACAAACTTGCTTCGGTTCGTGCCATTATTTTTTTGTGTCTACTAAAACCCGGAAAGAAGCGAACACAAGAAATTATTCTCCTCGTCACCCATATTTAGCTGAGGGGGCGGTTTTTTTAGCAGTTTTAGTGTCAAGGAACATCCCTTCACTGTAACAATCAGGCTACCACAACTTCCGCAATGAGCAGCAGGGAGAAACACTAAGGCGGAAACGGTTCTTTCAGTACTTTCAGCTAACCTGCGTCCCGTATATGACATTGCACAGAACGCTTTATTCAGAAAATGGTACATGCGCATCGCCGATTCGAAGCAACAAATGATTTTAACAGCCTTTGCATCGGAGGTCCTAGCTGGCCCAGTGACTGAGAATGCTGGATTGGAATTTAAAAGGAAGAAAGCCTCTTCGCGGTTTCCGGTGGAAAAGCGAAGGTACCGGCTGGTTCAACAATTGCGCGGTATCATCTGCACCCGAACGCCGGCGCCGGATTCACATTTGGAATTCCACTGCGGAAACTTCAGCCGTGCAATCCAGCAAGCCACCCTGTGCTTTTATCGCCTTTGATTGCCAGAAACGGGCACTTTTGGCGCTTTCTTTCGTTTATTGTTCCATGCTATTTTCCCATATCTTTCTCGCTGTCTCGCTTTTTATTTACCTGTTGTTCGTTTCGTCTCCGTTCGTATCTTCCGTTTCTTTCGTCCCAGTGGGCATCCATTACTTTGCGCACACTTTGCTTCGTCTGGCATAGATAGTTCTCCAGTGTGCGTGCAACAATTTGTGGAATGCTTCGTCCACGCCCCTTCCTTTTCAAGCTATCGCTTCTGTTTCTCTTCTACCTTTGGACAAGTGTGTGAGCGCACAGTGGTATTTCCCATTTATTACATACCAGAATTTTTATTTATGTTATTGTTCGAACCTGCTCTGTTATTGTTCGAACCACCGAAAGTGCGAACTTTTGTTGTTGTTTTTTTTCTTTTGTTCGTCTGCTCGGCTCTACCGATGCCAAACACCAGCGTCTTTTCGATCTACGTTCTGCTCCGCTTCCTGCCCTGTCATTGATTCTCATCCATCCAAAGAGAGACGTTGGGAGAAACCTGCCGAACAGAGAACGGCTGCTCCAATTTCGCGCATCAGCGGAGGCGCTGACCATCTCGAGGGCAGAATTCATATCCCTACTGGCGAGCGCTGTTTTTTAAGACGATAGTCTTTCTTGGGCTACTGTAGAAAGTCTGTCTGTCTGTCTGTCTGTGTCTGTCTGTCTGTCTGTCTGGTCTGTCTGTCTGTCTGTCTGTTGCTGTCTGTCTCGTCTGTCTGTCTGTCTGTCTGTCTGTCTGTCTGACTCAAGCGTGAAACAGAAAATAGTTCTGGTCTGTCTGTCTGTCTGTCTGTCTGTGGTCTGTCTGTCTGTCTGTCTGTTCTGTCTGTCTGTCTGTCTGTCTGTGACTCGATTCAGCCACCCGGCCACAGCGAAACAGAAACTGCGCATAGTTTTATATACCCAAAGTCAGATGTGGAAGTCTACGTCCGCTCAAAATATTCACACTTTTAAACATTTTTGGACATGAACAAAACATTACCCAAATATGAGGCAGAAAATGAATACATAAGTGATATTTGTAGTATTCCTTTATTAAAAAAATTCATGGATGATTAATTTTATGAAGAACTACATCCACAGCAGAGAGAGAGAGAGAGATAGAAGTAACGTTTATTCCATGCACACAAAAAATTAGCGATGGAACGATCTTTGATACTTTAACGTTGATCATCTAGGGTGGGTGGCGACCCTAGTCCGGGAGGCCATGGCCTTCAGCTGCTTGTCTGGCCCGGATCACCAGGCGGCGCTGGTTCTTCAGGACCTCGCTGCACAGCATGTCCCCCCACTGCTCCATCGATGGCGCCAGGACTTCTGGGAGTTTCTTGACACCCCTGCACTCCCATACCATGTGGTAGAAAGTGTTGGGCGTCTCGCAGAATTTGCAGTTGTTACTGTAGCGACTGGGGTGAATCATATGCAATTGCGTGGCGTGAGGTAAAGAGTTCGGTTTGAAGTCTTCTTAGTTGAATTTGTTTTGTCTTTGGTGAGTTCCAGATGAGGAGGTAGGTATTTTATTCGGGCACACCTGTAATGTTCTAAAATGTCCCTGATATAATACAGTCCCATCTCGGTTATCTTTTCCCTTCACCAAGACCCTGTGATCATCCTTTATAAAAAGTTAACGCTATTTTTCATATTCTCGGGCGGCGTCTCAGTGTAGTGCGTCTTCTAGCAACATGTTGAAATGACCTGAAGTGAAGCATTCTAGAACTTGTGCCGCCACTAGAGAATGAATAATAAAGGCGAATATGATACGGGAGTTCCACGGTCCGGAAAACGAAAGCAAACTCCTTGAAAGACAAGACCGAATTGTTGGCAGGATAAGCCAGGAATTGAAAGCTTTGAGGGTTTTTTAGCCGATACCATCACCAAGAAACAGCAAAAGAGGTAATAAATAGGTTAAAACTCAAACGTGCCGTCTTTGACGATCAATGAGACTGAAGGAATAGAAACAGTACGCCCGTTTTTTTAAACCTCGCCCGTCTTCACCAGAGATGCGATGTAAAAAATGACCTGAAATGCTTTTCCGAGCGCATACTCAAAAAGTATGCAGAAGCTCTACAATATCACTCGAGAAAAACTGCAGGCATTAATCCCACGGACGTACCATCAGATGCCACTAGCGACGTTATTTATCCCATAATACATATCCCTCAGATAAACTTGTCCTACTTTCCCCCTGATGTATTTGAAAGAATACAGCAACATAATAAAATTAACATATATCATTATTCGTAGTTTATACAGTAATATCAATAACATAAACAACAAACAATATTTCAATAAGAATTAAATTGATAACAAGCGAAGTAATACTGTGAAGAAATACAGTGCACTGCGGAACTAACGGTTCTTCAACCCCAACTGCGGATCGCAGTGCGAAAAAGGACACGAGAAAACACATCCTGCATAAATAGCAACCTTTATTCCCAGCTCACCCTTTGAGAAGTACGCTCGGCATTTTCACGAGGAGTATTAATGGAGCCACATCCGCCGTGGGCAAACACGCGAGGGTGACTGGTGGTACGCCAGTCGTTTCTGACGTTATTACGCCCAAGCAGCGTCAACGTACGGGGTCTGCAGAAGTGGCTTTTCCTTCGTACACTGTGCGTAAAGATCCGTGCTCTGAGGGCAATAACCACCCGCGATGAATAACGACAGGCACAGGCTTGTCTTCATCCATCTCTCGGTGCATCTCTTAGCACTTATAGTACCATGCTACGGTGCTGCGTCGTCGTCATAAGAGAGCCGGACTTCTAACGGAGCCCCCGTGTGGTGCCGCTACATGCAAGCTCACATACAAACACTCAGACGCACACAGAAGGAGGGGGCGTAGGGATGGTACGGTGTCCGTTATGCATTACGCACTAATACACGCTGACTATGCAGAAGGTGCCAGATTCGTTTACCGAGCCATGAATCCGGAGTGGGCGTCGTTAATGACGGGGAGGGTCTATCGCTGCATCCTTTGATTCGGCTTCTTGATATTGTTTCAGGGCGATCACCTTCTGTTAGATATGCAGAAGCATGGGTATGTTGCCCTCGAACAATAAGCCGTGCACGTTAAATATTTCTATCACCGCCGATTTGCACAGGATAGCGTCGCCAGTTCAGTCAAATCGCATCCAATCGGATTGAACTGGGATCAAAGCGGCTTAACAGCAGCGGCGAACCACGGTTGCGTCCAGAATGGTTTAGCTAAATGCCGCACGCAAGGATCACTTCTCATTAGAGCTTAAATTCATTTTCCAATGGAGGCCGCCCTATGCAGGTTTCCTGGAAATTCATCGGCTTTCCACTACAGCACTCTCTGACTACGCGCTGGTAT
Organism: Haemaphysalis longicornis; assembly: GCA_013339765.2. Lineage (NCBI taxonomy): Eukaryota > Metazoa > Arthropoda > Arachnida > Ixodida > Ixodidae > Haemaphysalis > Haemaphysalis longicornis. Next base: position 212,364,582 of record CM023449.1, read on the forward strand.
TTGGACGTAGACGTTAAAACTTTAATTCCCAAGCTAAGCCGCCAGCGCCAGCTGCTTTCCGGTTGCCATCGTGTATCTGCCCTCATTTCGACATCCGAAGACAAGGTATCCTAGGCTGAGCGAGCGATAATTACAGATTAATGAACGCTCAGCTGAGCTTTGAAAATCATATCCGTGCGCGAAGAGAGAGAAACCCAAGTCTATCTTCCTATTCTTTTGCTTGTCCCTTGCCTTCCCCATGATGGCCATTACTAACCCCTCACGCTTCCTTCGCCTATTCATTTCAATGCGCTACTTTCAACCGATATATTTCATACGCCGTGCCTCGCGGGCAATTGTGGCTTTAAGGGAACTGTGATCTACTCAACTAGGGTCTGAAAAATAATCTTCAAGGGCGTAGATGCATTTTGAGTTGTTCATGCGGTACCATTGATGTTGAAGTGAGCGTCTTTGAATACAAAGCATTTACTACGTCCACTTTTGTACGCTAGAGCCAGGGATATAGGCTGGGATGTAGAGTATGCGTGCTCCGCTCTGCAGCCCCTTGGAGCTTGGTTTGAATCCTCCACCAAATTACCCCAATTTTGTTTGCTTTCGTTTTAACCACATGCGCCATCCGCAATCGTTTGAACCATTCCCCGGTGTAGCCGACTCTTGACGCCGGAGTTACCGTAGTGGATCATTTGTATCTTTCGTATCAAGATCAAAGCCACTTTCTTTAGAGAGAAACATGGTTAGAACGTGAAGCTTTCTCCAGTGCAACCTGAGTGAAAGACAATGTTCAAAATACAAACTACGTCGACAGTGTCGGAATTGGCTGCAAAACGCAGGGGACCCAGGTTCGATTCCCACGACAGGCAAGCGTTTTTGCTTGAGGGGCTTGATGAGCCTTCGCTTACCATAATAACCGTTTTGTGAAACCGAGTAGGTAAAGTTGGCTTTTCTACAAGGCGTTTTGCAGCGACATCGAACGCCACCACTTAGGCATAAAAGGCCTCGCTTAATTGTAGTGTAAATACGAAATTCTGGTTGTCATCGCAGATGCTCACGACAGAGCCGTAACTGGGGTGATCGTCTGGGACTCTCTAATGCGATTAACTGCGGTGAGCTGGAGTAACATGTCCTTACCTGTGCCGCGCCAGCATTGTCGTCAAAGCTGGTGCAACCCTTTTCCTAAAAAACTGAATCTGTGCATATCACCTGACACGGCAAAATTTTCGGTTGCACAGTGTCAAAAAATGTGGAGGACACAGTCCTCTCCCAATATGCGAGAGAGATGTTAGTGGAACGTGTGTAGCCCATTTTCGACAAAGTCGTACATGTCTCTTTACAAAGTGATTCTCTCTCTCTTCACCACACCAGAAGTCATGCGATGCAGATAATCTTCCTAGACGGTGCTCTTACACCCGGCGTTGACGACATACCACTGCCAGGAATGAAGTTGCATCCCTCGTCAGCAATTCAATACTAGCGCAGCAGTACGCGCAGAGTTAAAATATTCCGTCGTATTATTTGGGCTCCCGACTTGAATTAATCCGATATGTCAACGTCCTGTTTGCTCCGCTGATGCTGCAAAACTAGTGCACAGCGTACCACTGGCCGTCGTCATTCTTAGGCGTCGGAGAATCCCGGAAATCCCTCTAGACATTTTCCTCTGTCATCTCGCAGCCCTGAGAAGCGCACACAGCTACGCTCCACTCGCAGTTTCTGCGATCCCACCGCACTCAGAATGGCTGGTCTTTGTCCGAGGCGGGGAAGACGCGGCTTCCTTCCCCTCTCAGCACCGAGCGACCACACAGACTCCCTGGCTTGACCGTGGGGGCGATCGCCTCTGGCTAATCTTGTTTCTCGGGGCGCTGGAATGGCGAGGTTGGTCATGCGAGCGCCGAGATATTGACTCCCGGAAGGGAAGCTTGCTGCTTAACATTTGCCTCCCCCACCTTCCCATTTTTTTTCTTTATTCTTCTTGCATTCAATGATGAAGCGAGGGGTCCGGAAGGCATCAGAAATTTAGGCGCGCACGCCGTAAAACCTCCCCTTCCCTGAAAAAAAAGTGAAACACGCCTTTTTTAGTGTTCTGCCAAATTTTTCTTCATATTTTTTTTCCTTAAACCTACTTTCTGGTTTTATTTAGAAGCCGCTTTATAAATTTACCAAATAAGTTATCTGAGGACCATTATCTCTTTATTCTTGTTTTACCATACTTAACGTTCGAGCTACTTTTCTCGCCTCCTGAGACATCATGCTGACTCTTCCTGCCGGCCAGGGATTAAAACGCAGCGGAAGCATGAAGGGACGAAAGGGGGAGTAATGAAACGAGTGTCTATGGAGTAAATCTAGTGAACCAACCCCGAAATTTTGTTGTCCTTCAAAATGTGAGGGAAGTGCTAAACACACAACGGAGACCTTGTCAAGTTCCTTCTCACGGGGCTACGATATTTTTACTTTGGCGACGCCTAATATCTAAGGTGAGGAAATTTACATAGGAGGAAGTACTTACTCACGACTGATCGTCATCTACCGCATAATGCTATAGTTTTTAAGGCAAACCTAATATACTTGCTTACCCTTATAGCCCACGAGCTGCATCCTCTGCTGTTTCAAAAGATGTTGGAACAGGAACAAACTTTAACACTGTGGTGTGCTATACAGGAATTGACCTGGTTGTAACAGTTATAAAGTTTGTCCGGCCAAGGACGGACATCGTGAATTCTACACGACTCGCCCTGCATTGAACACTTATAAAACTGTTTACTCTAGCAAAGGACATGCTTTCAAGCCACTTATTATATAGTACGCCTTCTATGCGAACAAAGAAGACCGTCGTCATGCGGTGTCTATGCAAGGGTTCGGTTTAGACAGGCTTCTTCAGGTCTACGGTTTAGCAAAAACGCTACTGTAAAAGCTTTCTTACTTCACTAAGCAAGAAAGACATGCGAATTAAATCTTATTATATAGTATACACCTAGCTAGAGAAAAATACCCCGATCGTGCCTACTTTGGTACGTACGTTGTAAGACGGTTCTGTCCGTACGTTAATTCGTACGGACAAACATCTTAAACCTTCACGGCAACCTATTTGTCACCAATTTTGTTATCAGCAACGCTATCATAACCATCGAGAACAACAGTCCGCAGCAATCTCGCACACAGATAGCTAATTGAGGAGGCCTAATTAATTGTCGCTTTAATGATTACGTATGCCAAAAAGGATCGGTGCAAAACACCTCCTTGATGTAACACGGCTGTTCCGTGCGGCGTTTTGTCTGACAACGGAGCGGAGGCATTGGCAAATATAACTACCGTCCCCCTTCTCCTCTCGGCTGGCGAAATCAAGATATGGCAGCGCAACAGCCGCAACAACCGTGACACATCATCGAGTAGCTCTGCACCGAACCTAACTCTCTTGCATGCGCAATCATGTGAACGATAATTAAAATTTGGAGTCGGATATCTCGGAGCACAGCCACGCCAGATGAAGTCTTCCAACTAGTACAGTGTAAAAACATGACTGCCTCTAACTTTTCAATACAAACATGCCCACTTACTGTAGTCGACAAAACGTCCATAATTCAATTTTGGTTAATTAGGCCCCTGGCAGCGAAAATTATTTTGTCACTTTTTTCAACCGGCCCGCAGAACGTATTTACACAGGCGGTTTTTACGTGCTGCCCCGCGGCTAATTTAAAGAGAAACCTACAGATTTATTTTGAAAATCCGGAATAGCTAGGCGAATGACAAATCGGGTGGTACCGTCTACACAGAAACATCCTCTGGGGCAATGCTACATGCATGAGCCAAAAACCTAGCTTGGAGAGCAGTTCAGATTAAAGGGGCACAGATTGAGGGCGGTTATCGCAACGGAAGAGTCGCAACATGGAGGTCAGCTGCTCAGACAGACCCTATACTGCCTCCCCAAACAAAGGCGAATTTCAGCGGACATTTCCTATTCCGGCCGGATTCAACACTCGCATCGTGTTCATAAAGCCACCAGGAGCACGATAACATCAAGCTTGAAGCCGTACGTACAACATTCTTCATTTTACGTCCAGTTCAAGTTTTGAAGCGGCAGATGTCCGCTAACCCTAACAAGCTACCGGCGAGACATTGCCACAACATCGACTACCTCTCTGAAGGAGATGGTGTCTGCCCTGGCTCTAGCGGACGCAGCCCGAGCTCACTGATAGTCTACACACATCTCAGACGACGAAGAAATGGATTTGCGAGGTTCGCAAGAAGATGGAATTACTACCGGCGCGAATAATGACACCGCAAACTGGATCACCGTAACAAGCCGTGCGCAACTCCGCAGAATGAAATCACAAGCGACACGCCGGCGCTGACCTTGGCGCCTCCAAAATCGGATTTTCGCCCCCGCCGCTCTCCGCCCAAGCCGAAACTGCCCGCTGCCTGCCGACGATTACAAGCTGGCCATCAGATCTCCCAACGGCCTGCCACTAAGCAAGCTGAGCCCTATGACCACCTCAGATTGCATCTTGCGTGAGGCGAATCTCCAGCCCGAAGGCACAACAATAAGAGCCACGTGGACGAAAATCAGAACATCCTCATCGTAAGCACCCTTCTCCATACACTGCCGCGGCACTGAGCAAGATAGAAAAACTCACAATTGAAAATGGCCTCTTTGAAGTTTCATCATACGGGGTCTCCCCGGATAATTCCTGCAAAGGCGTGATCCATAGCATCCACCTCGATGGAAACACCCGACGAAATAATGAAAACCATCTCATCTCCAGGATTCGAACCACTCACGGGCCGTAGGTTAGAAAATTCTCAACACAACGTCATAACATTTCCGGGAAGAAGTGCTCTTTATGGTCTACGTCCGGTTGGGTAGAGACGAGGTGCTCTTCTACTACAAGCGCACGGTCGCCCACTGTCACGTGGTGCCATAAACCGGCCACAGGGCAGACGTGGTGCCCCGCACCCAGTCATTGCGGCGTTCAACTGACTTCGCACCAACACGAGTGCCGCCCCCCAGTGTACTCTCTGCGGAGGCGGCCCATACAACGGCAAGTAAGCCATGTCCCCAAGAGGTTCCTACCACCGACTCAACCGCAGAAAGAGAAGGAGGCTCGCCCACTCGAACAAAGGAGTTCCCAGTCACTGTCCGTGGATGCTCGCAAAACGACTCCAAGCTCCCGGTCCCAATCCCGGAACAGACGAGACAGTTCCCAGGTACTGACCAAAACGGGAAGGGAATCAAGACGTCGCTCCCGATCCCGATCCAAGCATGCCTCCAATACAGGGACACCAAGCACCACGAGGGGAATCGGAGCATCGCAGACGACTACGTAACCATCTAGGCGGAGCTGGGATGTTCTCCTTTTCCAAAGCTCAACCCCTCTTTACCACCCAAATCAAACTAACCAGGTTGCAGGCGCAGAATGCGGCCCTACTAGAGGAAATTGCTATTCTAAAAGCGGAACTTGCATCGCTCAGAGCAGAATTATCTGCGATGCGGGAAGATTTTCTTAGCACACACAGCATTGCAAAAGCCAGTGTTCCCCACCCGGGAAACTCAGACAGGCTGAAAAATCCGCAATCCCGCCGAAAGAGCAGCATCCCAACCATCCCTAGAATGCTCAACCCACCCATCCAGCAGATAGAAGAAATAATAATACGATCTACCGAATCTATTCAGGCTACTCTAGAAGAGCACTTGACAGACCGAATGTTGCAATTCGATGCACGAGTGACGGCACGCATAGTGAGGCTAGCCGCTAGAGGAACATGCGCTTCCGCTCGTGGCTCCTCAGCACTGACACAGCAACCAAACCTCCCAAACGGCTGAGCCTCAACAACAAGACACCCGTCATTTACCCCAGGACGGCCGCACAACGATGCAGTGGGCAACCGAACACCCAACAGAAACTCACTGTGTGGCAGTGGAACTGTCGCGGATTCAAGAATAAGTACGGTTCACTCTCTCAGTACCTTTCGGCATCTGCTGCCCCACCCGAAATCATTGCGCTTCAAGACACTAACACCCAGGTCCGCCTTCCCGGCTTCGTCACATACAGCACAGAAAAAGGCAATAGTCTTCATGTGCGTATCAACAAGCGACTTGTCCCCATTCAACACCCCCTTAAACCGTCAGAGCCTTTAGGAGTACTGCTCGAGCTAATTCCGAAAGCGGTTAAGAGAAAACGCCCGTCCTTCTGCTCAACATCTACTGCAGACTGAAGAGCTCTCCCCACGCCCTGAAGCAAGATGCAAGCCCCACACGGCGGCCAACCATCCGCTCCTAGTAGTGGGCGTCTTCAACACAGCCCAACCGGTCTGGAGATATACTTATACCAACCGCAGGGGCAGAGCGCTGCACGAATTTTCATTGATCAAGATGTCACCCTTCTAACTGACCCCTAACAAAGCACAAGAATAGGCAACAGCCTCACCAGAGACACTACCCCTGACCTCACCTTGACCCAACTTGCCCCCCATACCCGCTGGCCCCACTTAGGTGAGTACCTGGGGAGTGATCACGCCATCCTGGCCACCACCATATACGGAGCAGACTATCAGGCCAAGATAGGAACCGCCCGCCTCACGGATTGGGCCAAGCTGAGAGAGGTTTGAGGACAACGAAGCCAACCCGAAGTTTCCCGCACCCCAATGTCCATACAAGACTGGATCGCACAACTCCGCCAAGACGTGCAGGAACACATCAAACAACTACAGACCACAACTACTACCCCGTGCATCGACGCTCGGCTTCTCCACATGTGGGAGGCCAGCTGCAGCCTCTTAAAGCGGGGGAAGAAACAAAAGCATAACCGCAAGCTTAAGAAGCGGATCGCACAGCTCATGGCCGACGCAGTACAATACGCAGCTATGCTGTGCCGAGAGGATTGGCTCATGTTCTGCGACGGGCTAAGGAGCACATTAAGCACCCGGAAAACCTTGAAACTGCTTCGCTTCCTCATCAATCCGGCCACCAGCAAGACGGAATCACAAAACCGCATTACCCGAATCATTCAACAACAACCCGGGACTATGGAAGAGCTCCTTATTACCCTCCGGGATCGGTACCTCCCCCCTCACCCGTCAGAGCCGCTTCCGCCAGAGCCCTAATCCCCTACTCGACGAGGACATCTATTTACATAAGGTGGCGGCAGCCATTGGCGGTCTTCGAAGGCACACGGCACCGGGCATGGACCAAATCTCGAACAAAGACCTGGTGAATTTGGATGATCAATCTCTATCAGACCTCCCCTCCTACCTCAACCAGATATGGCGGGCTGGTGTTCTTGCAGCTGAATGGAAAACTGCGGAGGTCCGGCTAATACCGAAGCCGGGCAAACCACCTAGCATAGAAACATGTCCTCAACCGGCTTTAAAACATACCTAGAAGACACAGGAAAGCTTCCCGAGGTCATAGCAGGCTTCCGCCCCAATCTTTCCACGCTGGATATCCTACTTCAAATCAAAGAGCAGGTAATGGCACCTGCCACACGAAATTCTCCTACTTCCATTTTGGCACTGGACCTAAAAGGCGCATATGACCATGTGAAGCACACCGGCATCTTGCTTCGACTTAATTCCCTTGGATGTGGCGCAAGAACCTACCAGTACGTCTGAGACTTCCTCACCAACAGAAAAGCCATCCTCAAGGTTGGGAACCACGCCACTGGTCTTTTCTCTCTGGGTAGGCGCGGCACATCTCAGTTGGCACTCCTATCCCCCGCTGTTTAAGATCGCCCTGCTCGGCCTTCCTTCGCTCATAAACGACATACCGGGTATCCGGCACGGCCTGTATGCGGACGACATTACCATATGGTCGTCCACTGGATCGATAGAGGAGATTGAGAACCGTTTGTAAATGGCGGCGGACGTAATGAACCGCTACGCCCAATCGTGCGGTCTTAGTTGTGCCCCCCGGAAGTCTGGACTGCTACTGGTCTCCCGCCGAAAAAACCAAGATCTCCGACGATCAACATCCACATGGATGGCCATACCATCACCCCCTCTCAACACATCAAGATCCTTGGCATGACATTTCAAGCAGACCGCACATCCTCCATTCTAATCAACAAGTTGAAACACACCACAGAACAAGTAACCCACATGATCAGACGCATTTCCTCCAAAACGCGAGGTATGGGGGAGGCAGACACGCTTCGACTAGTCGACGCATTCATCATATACCCCGAATCACATACTCTATACCGTATGCTGTTCTGTCCGCGGCAGAACTCAAGAAAGTAGACACGATAATCCTGAAAGCCTACAAGCAAGCTATCGGACTCCCAGCAAGCACCTCCACAGACCGACTTCTCAAGCTTGGCATCCACGAACACCCCAGACGAATTAATCGAGGCCCACCTCTCAAGCCAAAGAGTGCGACTGGGAGCCACAGAAGCGGGCAGAGCCATTCTCTCCGCCTGGGACTTTCAGTCCCACTTCAACATTCACCTCCTGAGCTAAGAAGCATCCCACACACAATCCGTCAATGCCTCATTGTTCCCCCTCTACCGTGCAACATGCACCCTGTGCACCACGCGGCGAAACGAGAGGCCAGAGCGAGAGCCATTTCACAGGCCAACACGGAAACGAATCCGACACTGCCTACACGGATGCTTCCACGCACTCCGGCATTCAGGCCACGACCGCTGCAGTATTCATGAAGAAACAACACACACCAGTCTCACTATACCACACCACAACCCACTGCAGGCGGAGGAAGCAGCCACCGCCCTCACCGTGAGTCAAACCAGAGCTACTGTTATCATAACCGACTCGCATCAGGCGTGCCGAAATTTCACCAACGGAAGAATTCACCGCGCAACCCTCAATATATTTGCACAATGCTCACCAAACCGTTCCCTCAAGATCATCTGTGCCCCCGCTCATCTCGACGTTCCGGGCAACGAGACCACCCATCTCCTGGCTCGAGAGCTATCCCGCCGAGCTGCTGATGCCGGAAGGGAGCCTGAGCGCATGCACCCGATGGTCACGTACCAAGAAATCACACAGCACTACCGACTAGAGCGACATCATTACACCCCCGTGCACAAAGAACTCCCCAGATAGCTTTAGCGACTCCTCCGAGCCATTCAAACGAACACTTTCCACCACCCCACTAGAAGTCACATTTTGGCTCCTGCCTGTTTACCCCAGCAGTGCCGCTTCTTCGAGGCCCCCGGACACTATCATATTGTCAAAGGCTGCGAACAAGTCCCGCTTCCCCGCCCCAATCCATATTCAACCTATAACTTTAGGAAAGAGCCTTGGCCAGCTCCACCCTCGAGGATCAGCGTCAGCTGGCCAAGAGGGCTGTGGACGCGGCCCGAGCTCAAGGCGTCCTGGACTAGGGAAGCCACCCCGAAGACTCCATTTTAATTTCTTTCTCAATAAAGAAAGTTTATTCTCTATAAGTCAAGTGCGGAAAAATCGGAAGCCAATGCTTCACTTATTCTCTCGTCTCTCAAACAAATTTGGCGGTGCTCACCAATCGGCGTGCCTCACGCTCTGTCGGGCGGTAGCGGTCGGTCGTCTCACTTATGGCGCTCCGGCCTGCAGCCTATCCTCGACTCATAAGAAACATTTAGCGGTCCTTTATCGGGCCATTCTCCGCACCATCACTGAACTTCCCAGGCATACCCGCATCAATGCTCTTCAACGGGCTGCTCCTATGCCTCCTACGGAACAGCTCCTCGCGGGAACTCTCGGGCAACATGATCTTAGGCGGACATTAACGCCACAGGGGGCTGCACTCTCCGACTGGGACCTGCGCATTCTTCCGACGCTTCCCTCGGCCTCACCATCACAACACCCTTGGTCAATCCCGCCTGTCACAGTGGCCCATCAGCGAATTCGTATCCCCCGTACCCGACCAGTTGCCCGTGAGAACGCCCTTCAGCGCGTCCTTGCGACAAAATTGCCAGATGAAGTGGACATTTACACGGACGCCAGCCTTTCGCCTTTTCATATGGGTCTGGCCTAGCGCTGCCCAGCTCGGCCGGACTTGGATGTCTCTGTCATTCGGCCAGTACACCACTCATCTGCCTTGGAAGCAGAACTTCAGAGCATCATCTGCGCATTGGATCACCTGACCTACAGTATTGCAACCCCGCCCCCTCCACGTTTTCGGATCCTCACGGACTCCCATCAGGCACTTCAAGAACTCCGCAAGCCCTTCAGTGATCCCCCAACTGTTCACGAATTCCAACACGTGATCGCCATTTTGGCTCGCAATGGGACCACAGCCCGATTGGCATGGGCGACGGATGACACGGACTGGAATGGGGCAACCAGGCTGCACACGATGCAGCAAGGGAGTGTCTCACTAGTACCGCTTCCCTTGCCGACGACGCGTCACGGCACTCTCTTGACCCTCGCCTTAAATTGACCGCGCACGCCAAGCTCGGAAGGTACGCCTTGCGTCCGTTACTCCCGCTGGCTACCTGGCTCTGGCTCCTCCGATGCCTCGCTCTGCGGAAATCTTCATCAACAAAACTATTGCTAACGCAGCCCTCACACCCCACATCATGAGAAAATGGATTCACCCGGCAAAATCTCCACCTCCTTACTGCCCCTACTGTCAAACGTTAGTGTTCGCCACCCTCAACCACTTAATCTGGCACTGCGCCGCATTTTCTTTGTACCGCCCAATACTCGTCAACGCTTTGCCACGTGATTCCTCTCAAGACGAGCCCCCCTTCGAAGACGCTTATTTTCTCTCGGCCCTCGGGGTGTTCGGCCTAGAGAGGGGTCTCTCGAGATTAGTGTAAACCGGGGCCTACCCCGGTCGTAATTCACTTGACTGCACTCACATGAGCCCAATAACCCTAGCCTGGCTCTGCTGACGGCAGTGATCTCTTCTAAGGCGTTCAAGGACCCACCATTTGTGCTACTCGGCTACTCCTACCTGCCTCTTCCCCCTCTTCCCTTATTATGGCCGCATGGCCTTCCTTTGAAATAAAGGATTACAGCAACAACAACTTTCTCGCGCGCGCAGCGATCTTCTGCGCAAATCACAAGTGGAGTGATAACGGCGGGCAGTGTGGGCGGAGCCGCATCAACGTGGCTGCACAAACACCTGCTGTACGTTGCTTAGAAATGGGTAACTCAGCGTCGTGCGTAAAACCCTGGGCGCACGTCACAGCTTCGCTCCTGAACCATCTGTATGGAATGAATGGGCGCATTTTTTTCACCCCGTCATTCTCCAGCGCATAAAATATTGAGCCTGGCCCTCGTGAACAACGATGTTTTTCTGCATGCGGTGCTATAGAGTCGATCCAACCATAGTCGATCCTATAGACTCGATCATACCAGTGACCTTGACCTTATGTGACCTTAATACCAGCATCGGCTCTCAAGAAATTCCAAATGATTCAGGAGTGGTGGGACACCTGTGCTTAGGAGCGGACGAAGTAGTTGTCACTGTTAGCATCCCCTCAGCAACGGTGAAAAAAACCATATAGTATTTAGCTTTTTATTCACTTGAAAATAAAATTATAGATTATTTCCAGAATCCTAAATCAATCAGATTATGCCCAGTTCTATACAACCTTTGTTATTAAACTTTTCTGCTTGCGTTGAATTGCACATTTATCTTGCTATAGGCCACATTTACGTTTAGCATATGCGGTTGCTTTCACTGATGTTCCAGCCGCGTCTTTGACGGCGAGCACTCGTTTTTTTAAAAGTCAAATACAATGCAACCTTTTTTTTCAAGATTTATTCATAAGTTGCCCGCAGATTATGACCCAAAATATTTTCCATGTAAAAGAAACAGCACGAAAACACATTGTTACACGTGAAGGCGCGAGTTAACACATAGAAAATTAAAAGCTGGCAGTATAGACATCCGCACAAAAAGCGTCGTACGAAATTTCGGCACACGGCTAACGGCTTCTGCTTGAATTCCGTGCCTGAAATAGGGCACTTATTTCGAACTAACCAGACAGGGGCTCTCTATACTTTTCTTACCACGAAGCGGATAACCACAAAATACGCAGAAAATAACGAAAAACGTTGTCGGCGAACACCAGTGCCACCGTAAAAGCGATAAAAGCGAAGAATGGTCCTCGCAGCAGCCCAAACAGTTTTAGCGATGAAAACCCTTTCGCCTTTCCCATGAGCTCCCACAGCTATACGTCGCACCCGCCACGTCATCTTCAACAGCTTTCCTACATCCGCTTCGGGGCAAATAGGCTAACGCTTCATCGGCTTTCTGTGCTGTAATTCACTTAAAAATTTCCAAGCGCTGAAGACGGAGCTTCCAAGTTCGGCAAGGAGAGTACGGAGGTACGCCTGGAGGAACCCTTCCGTGAAGTCGAGCGGCAGTAGCAAGACTTTCCGTTCCATTGTTTGCGGCGCCGCATCTACAAATTCGCTTTGAAATCGCGAGCGGTTGATATTTTTGTTTCTTTTTTTGTTTTCGTTGTTGCCGGGCAGTTAAGTGCCAGAAAACAGGCCCCTCTTTGTGGTTGGGGTGCTCCTTTTTATTTTCTGATTCATAATGTGTTCTCTCTTTGTAGTTTGAAAGTTCTGTGTTTAAAAACGGAAGCCTTAATGTCACAATAGCTTGATTCAGAATGAAGGATTACAGCACCGAGACCTATAAGCACTAACTTCGTGTATGCATGTGGGCGCCTGCGTTTACGTGGCGAAGAAAGGAACAGATCTGAGTGGATCCGGTACAAGACAACCGAATTTTTGGAGCTTTTAACAACAAAATATATTGCTAAAGATGGAATCAAACTCCTGTCACATAATATTTTGCAGTGTAGTCTGTAAAACCTTTATAGCGAATCCTTCTATGCGTCACTGATAGCGTTGACATCCGAGTAAAGGAGTGCAGGAAAGCCAACCTTAAACACACTCTGTAAAATCGAATTTTACAGAATGCATTTCACAAATGGTACATCAATCATAAGCCACCTAAAATAAAAATGGGATGTCTTTGCTAATCTAACTAAACTCTCGCAATCTGCAAACTATACTTTGGCAGTACACATGGTCAGCGATGATGATGAAATCTTCTATGTAAGCATTGTTGGACTTTGGGGGTGTGAATTTAGAGGTTGATTGATTGAATATGAGGTTTAACGCGTCGACGCTACACAGGCGCTGAGGCGGGCCGTAGTGGAGGGCTCCAGATAAATTCTGACCACTTGGGGATCTTTAACGTGCGGCTGGAGGCTGGCTTTGGGCTTTAGAAGTTTGTATTTCCAACTTTGCGAGTGTGAATCTCGGACTTTGGCTTCGATTCAGTTCTCATGGAAGAAAGCATTGCCTTTTGACCTCCGTCTTCTGAAGAAAGGAGCTTTGATTTTTTTTTTCTTGAACACCTTTCGCCGCTACGGAGTCTCACGCACGCACCAACAAGTGCCTATCACAGGTTTACAATAAAAGGCACTTAAGCGATACGTTGAATGTTTAAAAAAATTGGCTGGCGATTACAATACTCCCTAATGCGATATTTTGGTGCAGCAGCACTGCGATGAGGCAGCACTCACTCGTGGGTTCTGTCGACGGCAGCGATGGTGAGCCTCTGTGTCGGCGGCGCGAAGTACGTCTCGGGAAGGGACCGCGAACTGCGTCTTACGCGAACGCACATGATAGCTCACGCGCACGTCCCCCTTATGTTTTCGCCAAGCGTCACGCCGTCGAGTGCCTCGTGCAGGCACAGCATATTGTCCCTCCCTTCCAACACCGTACACTTTCGGATGATAATGATGATGACGATTGCTATTGATTACCCTTTTGTAGCGGGGTGATCACACGTCATCTTACCTAAAAGGACTAACATACCTATGTTTTATACTCTTGGTTTAATACTAGCACTGCTTAGGGCAGCCACAAAAACCTTATTAGGCACAAACTCCTTTTTTTCTGTTACATGCGGTAACTGGGCAATATTCCCCTCTCTGATTTTCGTTCACCAGCACTCTAATCTTCTCTTCGTCGCATCAACAGCCTTTGAGTTAACTTCCTCTGTGCTACCCTTAAATCCTGGGGATTCTGAAAGGCGAATATTTCCCTCATGTAGATTTGGATGGATACCCTCGCATTCTAGCACTATGTGCCGCATAGTTTCTGGTTCTTTTCCGCAGACGACGCATACCCCATCATTTTGTGATTACTTCCCTGCAAAGCGCTTAGTTTGCGAGCAACCTGCTCTAGCCTCAAAAAGCAAAGCACTGCCTTCGGAATTATAGTAGGTATTTTCCTTTCTATTGTTTGATTTCTCAGCCCTGTACATCTCTAATGACGTTTTAGCTCCCATTTTTTTCTCTCAATTTATTCGTTTCAATCTGCCTTGTCTCTTTTTGGTTAATTGGCTGTTTTGGGTTCTCCACTGTTCTTTCCGTATTTCATCGTTAGATTTCTAGTCTTCATTCACCACTGCGTGTCCACGCTTTTCAAGTATAGGTACCTAAAAACCTTAGCTGCCCACCTTCGTTGATCCATTGCTCTCAACATCATCTCAAAACATATTTACTGGTGCTTCTCGAACTCCAAACGACGCCCACCCCATATCTCCTTGTACTGCTTCGTTAGTTGTTTTTCCATGCGTGCTAAGGTCAAACTGCCTACCGTTCTCTGGTTCACTTCAAGGCCTGATAGAACGTCTGATTTTAAGCAGAGTACAGCATTCGCAAATGTGAGACCCGGAACCATTACTCCTTTCCACATTCCTCCCACTACTTCGTATTTCTTATACCCCCAAAGAGCTCTATGCTTCATTACAGCTGCGTTTCGCTTTCCCTTAACCTGAAGTTGCTCCTCGTGAGAACTTAAGTAGTTATCCCCTTCGTTTATCCACACTCCCAAATATTTATATTCCTTCACTCTAGGTAATTCCCCTTGCCGGATAGACACTACGTCAGTGATAGCGTCATTGAAAACCATTATTCCTGATTTTTCTGCACTGAATTTAACCCGAGGTCAGTGGCTTCCTGGCCGCTAATATTTATTAGCCGCCCCATTGCATTGGTCTGGTTATCAGCTAAAAGAATAATGTCGTCTGCGTATAAAATTCTCGGAATACGCTTTTGTACCACTTCGCCTTGCAGCCTATGGGTTAGGCTAAACCCTACTTGACTTTCTTCCAGTTTCTTTTCTAGCCCGGCGATGTAAAGCATAAACAGTATTGGGCTCAAAGGGCATCTCTGTTTCAGTCCCCGATGGGTGTTGACCTGCTGGGCGCATTTCCGTCTTTCCCATGTTAGGTGCACGCTATTGTTTTTATAGATTCCTATGAGGAACTGCATTAACTCGTCATCTACTCTCTGGATTTTCAGCATCCTCCACAGCAGTTCTCTGTTTACGTTGTTATATGCCCCTTTAATGTCCAACAATGTAATCCATAATGGTATCTCGTGCGCTTTCGCAATTTCAATGCATTCCGTTATCATGAACAAATTATCCTCCAATCACCTGTCTTGTCTAAATCCATTCTGCAGTTCCCCGGGTATTTCATTTTCTTCCATCCATGCTTGAATTTCTGATTTCACCGACTGCATTATGAATCTATGCACCATTGACGTTACTGTGAGTGGTCAGTTTGAATCTATACTGACATTGTTGCCTCTGCCTTTGTATATTAAATTAATCCTACTTTCTAGCCAGTCCTCTGGTATTTGTTTAGTATGTATCACCTTATGTATTGCCATCATAAACGATTTCTTACTTTAAAGTGCAATCAGGTTTATCAGTTGCATTGGTATTCCGCCCGGGCCCACTGCTGTCTGGGGGAAACCTTTTGCTCTGCTTTTTTCCAATCAAGATTGCTCAAACTTATTTCCCTGTCCGCACTCCTCTGCAGCGCTGATCTGATAGGTGCAGGCTTCCCTACTACTAATGCCCTAAACTTCTCACTAATCACTCGATGAATATGCGCCAACGCGTGCTGTCTTTCTAAATGTTTCCCCTCCTCAACAATCAAGAATTTTTGATGGATATCGTTTTCTGAGCTTAGTAATTTTACATGGTGCAAAAACTTCTTGTGTGCGCTTTTGTTCTTCTGCCGCATTTCTGCCATTCATTGTTCGCCTTCCTGCTCGGTCTTTGCTTGCACTTGTAGTTTTTCCCCCGGTAGATATCCCAATTTTCGTTCACTACCTCCGTTTCCATACCAGTTCATTTTGCTTCTTTATGTTCTTTTGATGCCGTTCTTCGCTGGTAAACATTCCCTTTTATTTCATTATTCCACCAGCTTCTCGGCTTTCTCTTCCCTTTCCATCGGTTTCGTTGCTTTGCTTCATTCATCTTACCCTTTATGAAACCAATCATTTCGTCGTAATCCCAATTTTTGTCTGGGTATTTATTGATTTCATCTTCCATTCTATCAGAATGATCGTCAACTGCTCATTGTTCAAATTAGTTCGTCCGATTGTACATATTTTTAAATTTGTCCGGGTTGCGCTTCCAAAGTGCAAGGTAAACCGCTTGTGGCTACTTCCTAAGCCGTCTGTTACGTTTTCATCTATACTCATTTCCCGCAACCTTTCGTATACTGTTTCGGATAGTATATTATAATCTATGCTGGACTGTCTGTTACCGCTTTCCCACGTTATTTTACATCACACTTCTTTTCCATGCTTACTATTATAAGCCGGTTTTCCTGACATAGATCTATCACTAGAGAACCGTTGTGGTGTGTGTATCCATCCAAACCCTCTATGTGGGCATTCATATCTCCAACTAGGATTATTTCACCCGAATCTTTGAACTCGTTTATATCTCTTCTCAAACAGTTTACCATTTCCTCATTTTCCTCCCTAGCACTACTTCCGGTCCACAGATGTGCCGCCACTCCTAACCATGTATCCCTCTCCCCCTATGGTGCCTCAAACCCATAGATGCTCTTTACAGCTTTCATGCACTCTCTGCCAGTCGGTCCCTTGTTTAATGAGCATGCCCAGACCTCCCCCTCTCTTCATTCCTGTGGTCTTGTTGCAACCTTCCCAGACATAGTTGTCTATGACAGGTGGGACTTCTAGGTCTCGGAGGTGAGTCTCGGCTAAAGCGTACACGTTTATTTCTTCCCGTTCAAGTTGGTTTTGAATTTCTACCCACTTATCAGGCTTTCTGCCTCCCTTAATATTAATGAAGCTTATTAAATATGTATTGCATTTATTTTTCTCTTTCCGCTTATGGGGTCTATTTTTTTCTTTTACAAAATTGTTCGCTCTATTGTTTCAACTTAAATCGCTCCTGTCAACGTTCTCAGTTATGTCTGTAGGTTCTCCGGTTAGCTCTAGGCCTGGCTGCCTCCCAGCGTTGAGTGTGCATGTGTACCTGGCTTCCCCTTTGCCTCCTAGTTTGCCTTCCTTAGCTGCGCGGAGCCTCCTAAAAAAGCTACCGCTCTCCCACCTAAGCGCCACCCCGCCTTGTTTCCTAGCCTGGGGCTAAAGTGAATCCCGCCCCACTGAAAAGGCTGCCATGTCCACTGCTGCCAACTACACTGTTCACGTCTATCACTTCAAGCCCAAGTTCCTTGCCGCGCCTCACGATCTCGCTGTTAGCAGCGAGTACTGCCCGTTCGGTGTGCACGCCCTGGTTTGTCACCTCCGGCGCGGTGCAGACTGCAAGGAGCACATTCGGGGCCGTCGCCCGCAGGTCATTTACCCCCTTCGCTATTTCCTGGACAAGTTTTTCCTCCTCTGTCTTGAGCAGCTCGTTAAGCCCCACGGCATTCACCACAAGGCGGCAGTCATCCCGCGGCAATCACCGGAGAGCGCTGGCTAGCGCCGCTGCGGCGAACCGCCCTCCCTTCACAATTTCACGACACTCTCCTCCTTCGCTCTCCTTCATCGTCTGCTTTTTCTTTCACTCATCGGTATTGCCATCGCTCACTCGGTTACGACGACAACGCAGGCTCAACCTAGAGACCGCCGCCAAAAGGCGGCGCCCTAAAAAACATATGCAACCAGTCACGACTGCTGCGCTTTGTCGTTTCGCTGGAAATTAGCTATGCACTAATAGTTCTGGCAGCTAAAACAAAAATTTCGATTATTACATCCTAACGCATTATGTTGTGCAAAAACAAAGTGTATTGAGAGCTTCCAAGTTAAGATACTTTCAGTAGCTCGCAATGTGGACTCCACACGGTTATGTATGATTCAACAACCAACCACCCCACAGTTAAAATAAAGTCATGTGCTCCCTGTTTTTAGACGTGCAGCTTAGGGACTTTATGCCACACCACCATAAATGCTATGACTATACACGGACGATGGAGTAAATATGACCTCCGGCTGCGTCCGGCGCCCGCGGTATGCAGCAACCATACGCGACTGAATGCCCCATTCGATGCGAGGCGCCGCACATGCCAGCCAATAAGTATTGAGCGGCGCTCGCCCTAGACTTTGGTAATATTTGGCCTCTTTTACTTTGAATTCTAACGATCTTAACAGGCATCCGAAACTTGAGGTATTGAAGTTGGAAGTTCTTGGCAAGGTATTATATTCCACGTTAAGCCTACCTAACGTTAAAGCAAGCGAGATATACATCGTATACTCGCGGAAGCTTATTAGCCAACACTCACACCGGGATTTTCACTTGCTTGCGTGTCTCAGTACAAAAATACTGCTGCATAAGAACAGAGAAGCACGTTGCCGCCTCAGCCGGCAGCGAAACAATCACAGCTACGCAGGAACCTCTACGCGGAGGTCTGAAGCTTCGACATGCTCGGCCGAAGCAAGGTAGCTGCGGAAGAAGGCCGCCCACGCCGGTGTAACTCAGATGCCCCGCCACAAAACTCGAAAAACCTTACTCGCCGCGAAAAACGTAAAGCACAACTCAACTTCGTTCAATTCAAGGTTGGTGCTACGGCATTCACAAATCATGAGAAGTGCTTAGGTGTCCTTGGAGCTTTTCCTTTGGTGATAAAATTTTGACGGCTCTTCTGCGATTGTTAGAAACCTTTGTTATTTTTCTCATACGTTACTTTTGTTGGATCAAACGTAACTAGAGGTTCCGAATGTAATTATGGTAGCTGTTTTTTTGTACTGCATTTTATCTATTTTGAGAGCACTGCGTAGTCATTTAGTCATAAAATTGTTCCAAGCAGTACCCCCTCCCCCACGTTCATACTCTTACGGAGACATTTCTAGCTGAGATCTGAAACATAAAGAGCTGTTACCTGTTCATGAAATTGCGGAATCGGACATAGGCCCAAAGTATTCCATTGCTGGAGCCATAACCACTCGAATGCAACGATTTTGTGGTCACAACGTATCGCTGCCGGTTTTACTACAGAAATTATGCGGTGTGTTATTCATCAGACGATGGAAGAAAAATCATTAAAATTGAAGGGCAAGGCACGAGCGCTTAACACGGAACTTCGTGGGCGTTCTTTCCTATACCGCCTTGAAAGAAACAGCCCGGCAACATTTTGAAATAAAAAAGCTTCACATCAGCCAGGCTCCCTGAGGTCCTGACTCTATTTAAGACGGGGTTTCCAAATGTTCTTCACTGTAATTGTGCGAAAGGAACAGAGAGATGTTTGGGTGAAAGCAAACTCAGCAGCAAGCGCTCAACGAGTTTCAACAGGGGCTGCAGTTCCCGCAAGTGCTTGCCCATTCGACAGTCCCTCGCACATCGAGGCAAGGAATGCATGCTTGGGTGCCGCCCTCGTACGTAAGAACTCCTGCGAGAAAGCATAGCTTGCAGTATGCGCGCTCTTTAGTAAAATGAAAAACTATTCAGCCTCTGATACCGATTGCCTTGCTAATATACACGACTGCTGTGGGGGCGCTAAACTCGATTGAGTTGATATACCTTCATAACACCAGCTCAGTCAAGACGGGGCTCTGAATAGACGAAAGAGGACGAACGCTCTGGTTATCACAGATATATACTGCTCGGATTGTAGGCCTTTGCTTTTCCTCTGGTCTGTCTTTCGAGTAAAGTGAAAAAGACGTGCGTTTCGAACACTCACCAAAAGGAGCAATATAGAATGAATAAAACTGGCGTGATTGTAGTTCATTATGCGTAAGTTGAGACGGTTTGCTAACCAATATTCTCACATTAAGATGAAGCTGCCAAATGCAGCGACAAAATATTCTCTGTCGGAAAGCACAGTTAATTATAGTCGCTGCAGAGGTGTTAGTATATTTATCGAATGTGGGCCTCATTAATGACAGAAACAGCAGTTCGTGGGCCTGCTTGGTATTTAAACATACAAATTTACTAGAGCACTCAAGCAGAGATAAGAAACCTCGCGTACGCCCTTCATGTTTTTGAAACCTTCTTCATTATTAATTTAGCATCTAGGACAAGGCAGCTTGCCACAGATATTTTTTCACGTGTTATATTTACAATTGCCCATAATAAATGACGATTACTGCCGGATCTGTGCCATGCCAAATTTATGGCTGAACAGCTGAAGATTGTCATCTGCTGCAAGAAGCAAACGTTTCTGGATTTGAAGAAAAAGTGTAATAGTGGATTACAACGCTACTTGTAACGGAAATGCTGTATTGTAGGAGCGCTGACCTCTCATGTCTAACCTTCAGCCAGAGCAGCAATGATTTACAATGTTCAGCGTCTTAATAAACAAAAAAACTAGGCGGAGGATAAGAATTTTATGGGCATTTATTTGTCATCGCTCGACATCTAGACGCAAGTCCTTCCTAGTATTCTTGGAACCAACAATCTCAGGTAAACATACTAACTCTTTGCAGGAACTGGTAATCTGGAAGACTCCACGAATCACGTATAAGCTTTTAGATTGAAGAATAATACTGAACCAGATTTTGGCTGTTTTAAGAATCATAGTGTGACGGACAGATGGACAATGCCCCATGGTGCCACATCCCGGCGTCGAAGACGACGAGGAAAATGCGGGTATGCTAAACTGAGCGGACTCAGCCATGACCGCTTGTAAATAGTGTAAATATATCATTCGTTATCGTTCATTATCCGTGTCCTGCCGTCGCGTAACATGTTTGATGGAGGGTGCGGCGTCATCATCCCCGTCCTGTCCCCAGCTTCGCAGCGTCACGGCTGCGACGCAATCGTCGGGGGTACGGTGGCCGCGTCTGTAAGCACCAGCAACCGCCGCGACCAGCTCTACACGAGTTCCACGGCCTCGTGTACCCATCCCGTCACTGACGATGATTGTCTATAGTGCAAATTTAAAGCGCAAAAAAGTTAGACAGAAGACGAACGACACAAGGCTCGAACCCTCACGTTCTTAAGATGATGTCGAGTCGAGGTCAGCCGATCATACCCAGCCGAGACCTGCAGACCGTGCCGCTTCCCCAGCCCTTCGAGTGGCGCGGCTGCTCCGTGCCCTCATCGGTTCTTGTGGCCTTGTGGGCGTCGTTTGGGGGGACCAGGCTTCACATTTCCATCATCGTCATCCGTGGCGGGAAGGAGTTCACTGGTTATACTCATCTCATCTATCCTCACCGCAAGTGTCGACGTCCAGTTTTCTGGCGGTCCGTCGATGTCATCGTGTTCGCTGCTATATACTTCCGAAGGATTCTGTGCGGCGAGACAAGTTTTGCCGCTATGAAAAGGAGGAACTGGGGCAACAGCTTGTAGACCAGGAGCTGGCTGGAGCTGCCCAATCGAGAGGCCCCAGTAAGAAAGTGGAACGTTGCACAGGCATTCTCAACCGCACAGCACCCGTATTCAGCGATGGCGCTCAACGCATCAGCAGCCGCGTCAACCGTTGCGGCCTGGACTCGAGCGCCGCTTATCACAGACCCTCGTAGGCGAAATGAATCAACGGCACCTCCTCCATACCTGGTTAGTGTGGCCTCGACCAGGACAGTCGTCTTTGCCGGGGGGGTAGTGTGACGGACAGATGGACAATGCCCCTTGGTGCGCGGTGCGTGCAAACTGAGCGGACTCAGCCATGGCCGCTTGTAAACAGTGTAAATATATCGTTCGTAAACGTTCATCGTCCGTGTCCTGCCGCCGCGTAACAATATTGTACTCATGTCAGAAAATAACCTTTCTACCCGCTATTCGTACAATTTCTCAAGACATGCACTTGTCGCTATGGCCCACGCTCCTGCAAGGCCGAAAAGATGCCGATAGGCCACTCCTCCATGCGTCATTGAAATAAGGCTCGTTTATTTCAAGAGGGGAAAGAAGCAAATGCCCGTTGCGACAGAGATTAGTTTAGATTTTCTCGGTCCCGTACCTGCCTTCATCTTATCTTGCTTTGCGCAGTCTCGGTTTGGCGATGGCAAAGTGTCCCGAGCCCGCTCTTATTCTTGGGCGTAGCATTTGCTCATAGAGTGAGACATTCCGCGCTGCTTTTTTTTTTTTTTTTTTTGCAAGAACCGCCGAATGAACTCGCTGCCCGGTACACATTTGCACTTTCTTTCCTTTGCTTAGTCCTTATATTTTTATTCTCTATTCGGCCATCTTGCTGGCGGCAGTGTCACCGTGCCTTTTTCCTGCAGGCCGGCCGTAAATCTCTCTGTCAGGACTACGCTTGCTATCGGAGTGCTTTTTTTTCTTTTTTCTTTATGTCGTTTTTTTTTGTGCATTTCCTAGCCGAAAGGTTCTCCGGGCTTCTGAATGCACGTCGGGGAAAAATTCTTCACATTGAGCAGGAAGGAAAGGCAGCGAAAAAAGAAGCAAGGGCCAGAGGCTGCACAATGCCTAATGCGAAATCAAGAATATAACAGTTGTCGACTTCCAGATGGAGAAATATAGACCGGCACAGATTGAGAGAAAGCAGAACGCCTAAGCGCTTCTGCAACAGTGCTAGGGACTGTTTTTTAGAATGCAAAAAGACACATCATAATGAGTTTTTCCAAAGAATTCTCGCTTCTTAATGTTTGATTTTGTAATTGCTGCTTTATTCGTGTTATCTTATCTCATGAACTGAATTAGCCTAAATTCCTCCATTTTCATAATGCTTGTCCTAAAGCCGGAGCAAGCGCACTGATCTGAGTACATTTCCCGTGTCCGCTCATGTGCTGGCGAGCTGTAGCACCCGCCGGCGTTTCGCACCTACCACCACGTTTCCCATCCGCTCTCACCTACACGCCCAAGGATGATGACGTACTACTTTTGCACACGCAACCCCATTCTACGTATCACCGTGAAACTGCGTGCTTCACTCGGCAGACTCAGATATCTGCACTCCCCTCCCATAACATTCTTCACCTCATCTATCACCACCCTGGCCAACCTTCCTGTCCCACCTTTTCTTCCTGCACATCCATCCTTCACTGTTATTGGGTGTACGCCCCACCATCTATTTCCAAATCTCTCGCCTCTATCACTTCCTGGGTCTCTGGGTGTCTCTCCTCTCTCCCCCTCCCCCGGACAGGGTACATACTGGCTGCCCAGGAAGCTCTCTGTGAACAAGTGCACCGGATCCGCACGAAAGTTCTTCAACAATGTGGACCCGCTGAATTGAAGATCACAATTAAGATATATGTCGCTCACCATAGTGTTTATGGTGTGCGACTTTGTACTGCATATTGTACTAAAAGTTTGGAATATAAAACCCCTCTCCGATCCAAGAATCTGCGAAAAACTTAAAAATCATTTACATTTTCGTGATCGCAACAAATGATCGGAAATCAATTATTTTTGTGATCACGGTATAATCATTTGCGCAAAACTGCAAAAATTGCGGCCTTTTTTCTAAATAAGTTTTTCTGTGTATTACGCAATATTTGTAATTATTATATATTTAACTTGGATATGCGGCAGTATGTTCAGTGCAATGATTGCAAAATACTATCACTATTGTAACTGTGCACTTCCAGAAGTGGGACGCACAATTAGCCCTCGCTATAGGTCCAAGAACTGTTTGCAAATTTTGTAGTTATGCTTGAAATAAAAGCAATGATTCATGACAGATGATTGAACTGCTCCCCATCATCTGTTCTACCAACAAAACAATTTGAGGACCACCCTCGTGAAGTGTTCTTCGGTCCCTTTGTGTTTAGTAGATTTTAAACACCGCTCTTCTTGACAGTGATATCACGTATAATAACAAATGGTTTCTTTACACAACTAGAGGGATGTTAAACCAGAGTAGCGCACGTTTAAATAGAGTATATAAACCACGCCGAATATTCTCGAAACGCAAAGCGTTTTTAAAGACTAAATGATATAGAAATAGAAAAAAAAATCCGCCACTTTTTCGCAATTGAGACGCGAATAGTGAGGAAACAGTGTAGCTGGGGGCCTTCATAGCTTAACTGCAAAAGTTCCAAGCGAAAGTGAACTTCAATGCAGCAAAAGTCCAACGCCAACGCCCCCCGAACTACGAAACCAAATGTAAAATCTGAGCGCCCTGAATGCAATGATAGCGCAGTCGGATAGACACCGGTTTCCGATGGCTAGGTTCGATGGCCACCACCGAAGCGTTCTTTCTTGAGGCCCACACTCCAAGACCTGCTCTTCAGCGCTTTTCTTCCTGGCACTTTCCCTCACACCGTCTTGGTCTAGCATTTTCCTCCTGTCCGCTTTGCTGCGCCAAGTTTTGAGCGACGCCAGGCGCGAATGGAACTAAAGCTTAAAACATCTCCCTATTTAAATTGCGTTAAAAATGTCAACCATTTTAACAGTTTCACGAGAACGCTGAGATTCCTTGCTGCGTATTTTGTAAGCGCAAGCATTACCCACGTGCTGTCGATCGTATAGTACCAAAGGTAAAGAACAAGCAAGAACACAGACCGCAATCTTCCGAAATATCCGTCGAAGTCACCGTATTTCGACAGCGACACCGACTTTGCTTTGTCATAACTAGTCAGTTCAATAGGATCCACGTGGCGAAACAGTCTTAACGTGCACCGTTCTGGTTACACAAGCGCCGCAAAAAGGTAAAAATTTGAAACGAAACGAAGGACGTTTCTACCGTGAGCGGGTCAAAAAGAAAAAAAGAAGCTCTTTCAGCGATGACCCGCTGGCGTTCCAAGTTGATGCCCGAGGCTGGCTCTGCATTTTGAATTCCACCGCCATCACTCGCGCATTCAAGCGAGAGAGCTGCCTCTGTATTCCTCGGCACGTGGCTCTTGTTGCCTCATCCCACTCATCCAAACTCATCCCACCTCTGTTGCGTATCGTATCGTTGCATTTATTTATGCTTTTATCTCTTCTTGTTAATGTTTGGGCCATAATCACTATTTATGGAAATCCTTTTTTTGTTTTTTGGTGTTCTAGGATTCAGATTTCTCCCGGCACTTCGTTCTTTACAGCAGAGATCATTCCTGCCATCCAGCCCAGTTCATGCAATACTATTTGTGATCCCAGGCTCATTGGGCCGTAAATTTCCCTACTTTATGAACTCTTACTTTGTTGAACTTTTTCTACGCGTTAGAGATTGTTGCTTTCTCGCGCTACATTTATTGTCAAAATATTTTTCCCTTTCCTCCCGAGAGACATGTATCCTTTCTTTCATGCCTATTGGGTCTGCCACCTTGGCCCCACATAGTAAACTAGCTTGTAGCCGTTGACCCTTGTGTGCGTCGCTTCGTGTGCTGCGATTGGTTCTCATGGTTTCATAGTACTTGTGAAGGGAATGTGACACGTCTGGGCGGCCGCATCCATTTCGCACACCATAGCAACAGGGTGATGTCAAACCATAAATGGATGCCCCAGTGAGAGTGCGCCATTTGTCTCAAACAGACAACAACAGAACAACTTTATTTGGCCACAGCTCGGGTCATTAGGCCGGCGACGTCTTCTCCGTCGTCCGTCGGGTAGCAGGGCTCCTTTTGGGCAGCGGTCCGGTGCCGTTGGCCAAGCGGGCCAGGTCTTCTTGAACTTGGGGGTTTGGGTCTCGCAGGATGGCCTCCCAGCGCGCCTCACTGGTGATGCGTTTTTGCATGCTAGTTTAAGCTTGCCACGTTTGAGCAAGGCGTGAATCTATCTAGGGCAGATCCACATCGATTTCTAATTAATGTGTGGCCGATTTAACGCGATTGAGCAGACCGCCCTCCCACTCAGAAAGGTTGTCCTTAGTAAGACGAGGAGATTGTTCGGTATGTCTAAAGGCGTCCCAATCGACAATGGTGGAAGATTTCACCTGCCAGGACATGTGCTTAAGAGGGACTGTGATATGCACTATCTTTGGACAGGGTCTTAATCGTATTGGGTGTTTACCCAACGGGCTTGGGGATTGACATATATACTGAAGGTAGGGTTGGGAGTAGTGTCAACACTAACACTATGCCCCCAGCCTGGTTGGGTATGCGGGATCTGTGCGGAGGGTAAGTTGTTCCTGTTGTGCTGGTTCCCATAATGATCTGTCTTTGATAGTGCCACTTCTGTAGTCCCACGCTGGATGGTGAGCATTAAAATCACCTGTTATGACGATTCGGTTTTTCCGTGAAACAAGAGCAGCCTTTTTAAAGAAAAAGTGAAAACGATGCCTATGAAATCGAGGACTTCTGTAAACGGTGAGAATAAAGAGACTGAGGGCCGTCTTTCTTGGGGGATGATTTCCACAAAAAGTGGTCTATTTCGCTGTCAAGAGTGTATTGTACAACAGGGATATTGCGATGAACCAAAGTAGCTGTTCCTGTAGGAATGGGATGCGAGTCGGGGAAGGATTTATATGCCGAAAGTATGGCCACGACACCTGTCTCCTGAAGGCACAATACATCTGGGGGAGGACTTAGACTTTGATTATCAACGGTTCGTTGAAGATTGCCGCGCTTACGTCGGTACCCATGACAATTCCACTGCCAAATGGTATAACTAGCAGTTGCCATGATCAGTTATTTGGCAGGTGGACGTGGACGGCCTGTCGTAAGGCTTGGAAGATTTTGTGGTACTAGGGCGTGACTCTACTGTCAATAACCGCTCTTCTAATGCAGCTACGGGGGAGGTCAGTTTCGTCACAAGGTTGAGAAACGGTTCATATTCTGTAACGAGTTTGTAGGGGATAGTTTCTGTGATGTTTTGAATGCAATGTTCCAAATCTTGCTTGGTGATGTAGGGTTTAGAAGAACCAATTTGGGGATGGTTAGGAGGGGTTGAGTGAAAAGAAGGCGGGTTGTAACTGTCCATGACTGCGGAGTGATCGGATTCACTGTGTGGTGGGGGAGATGTTTTGAGCTGTTTTATCTCGGCTCTAAGTTTCCCATTTTCTTCGAGAACCTCATTAAATAACTGCTTTAACTCAACTAGTTCATTTGATGGGGAAGATGAGCTGGAGGCCGCCGCTGCTGCCCCGTTTACCCACTTGGAAGGTCGGGACGATGCCTTTTTCTTCTCTTGGGTGGTGTCCCCTGGTGTGGATGTTGCAGAGGCTGCAGAGGCACGTCGCTCTTGGGGGGAAGGTGGGTGCTGTTCATGGGAAGCAGATAAAGACCTGGTGGTAACTTCTCGCGATGATGACAGTGCACAGCTATCTTCTCGCCATAGTTTCCAGAGGCTGGTGGTCTTTCTACGGGGTGGTGTCGCCTTGGAGTGTTGCTTGCCCGAACGATCTCCCACAGGATGTGCGCCGCCGGACAATGTGCATTTGGTTCACTCGTGTGAGAGGAGGTTTCGACGAGATTATCCCCACATCTCCTGCAGCGCGAGGGGTTGGGACGCGGGAAACGTCGGCGCGGTGTAACTTGTCACCACAGGTGAAGCATGTTTCCATCTTCTGACGATGGATGTAGCATCTGTATTTGGCACCACGGTAATAAATGTAGGAAGGTACCTTGCGGCCGTCGAAGACAATTATGGCGGTGCTGGTTGTGCCCATGCGGCGCGCCTGGAGCTTTGGGGTTGGCTGTGATCGCTTCCGGCGTATCGTAGGCGGGTATGCCATGTATGACTCCTTCGCAGGTACCTTCGGGGGTGGCGACATAAGGAGACAGCTGGAAGTCCTACAAGTCGATGTGAATTGCCGTGATAACATTGTATTGACCCGCCCTGGTTATGCTGGGCGTACTGAGCACGAGAATGTTCTTTTCGGAGTTGAGGTGGGAGATGTCGGCCGATGCTTTGGTTGGCCGCAGAGATATTAGCAGCGGTAAGAATGGCGTCTCGAAGGTTGGCGGAGCCCGTTCGGGCAACCTTCATGCCAACGTGGGGCGGAAAAATAATCTTGACGTGCTCTCGGGGAAGAGGACGCAGGCGTGGGAGTGTGCGTGATAGAGAGAGACTAGCAGACGGGTTGACCTGGTTGTCAGAAGGGAAAGCATCACGAAAGGATTGCAGGGCACGATTTCCAGGGCGGTGGTAGCATACCAATCATCCCTTTTAGGGAGTAATGTCTGTAGGCGAGATGTCCTCACCTTGCACTGTGACGGCGTCCATAGTACTCGGGAGGAACCGGGCCTTGGTTGTCCCGACAAGCCGACAGCGTCGCAGGGGCGAATCAATAAGACGCCAAGCACATGCGTCCTGATGATCAGGCAAACAGCATTGAGCTTATAATTCGTTTACGAAGAGACATCTACATTTCGATCCTAAGATGTAAGGCGCGATAGCGATGCTTCGACTCCCTCGGAGCGTTCTCCTACGCAGATGCTGCACTTCCTACCTATGCTTCACGAGCACTAAGGGTCATCGAAAAGGCAAAGGCTAGCAAGGAGGCTTCTGAATAACCGTGGCCCAGGAGAGAGAGAGACTGTCTGCGCTTCTGGGGCTTAAAAAGTGCGTGAAAGATTGCGGACGCGAGGTGCTGGTCAGCTTGAGTGAGGAGGCATCAGTGTCAGCGTTTCAAAATGTTTATTTTTTGATGGGTCAGCCGGGCTGAGCAATTTTGCTTTTTACGAAGGGAGAGAGACAAAGGTGTGACGAGAGAGATCTTTGTTCAGCGAGAAATAGTTGTAGTCTAGGAAATCAGGGTAAAGAGATGGCTGGGACCTCAAAGGTGGAACAGATCCTTCCTTTGCTCTCTCAATCAGCTCGCGCTGATCTTGAGGTACGAGCTGGTCAGAGCTGCGCCCCATGTATCAAAGCATTGGAATATGTTATGTTTGAGTTGTTCTCCCCTAACCATACCCGTGGACGTGGCTTAGTTGCGTGCGAGTGGGTGGATGCTTCCCGATTTTAGCAGTTTTAAGTTAATATCTCATGTTCCCACCGAACACCATAACGGACATATATTTTCAGATACTTGTTGATTTTGATTGTAGGGTTTAACGCGCCGACGCAACGCAGGCGATGAGGCACGCCGTAGTGGAGGGCTCCGGATTAATTTTGACCACCTGGGGATCTTTAACGTGCGCCGAAATCTCGCACACACGGGCGTTTTTGCTTTCCGCCTCCATCAGAAAAGCGACCGCCGCGGCCGGGAATCGAACCCGCGACCTCGTGCTCAGCAGCGCAACGCCTTAGCCACTGAGCCACCACGGCGGGTTTTTCAGATACTTGTGTTGATTTTCCTCCACAGAGTTTGTGATTCTTCGGTATTGAGACCACAATTTAGCAATAGGAAAGATCGAGTTCATAGGCATAGGATGAGGATTCCTTCTTAGCGTTTTTCGAGGAGGTCAGTCTGGTAGTCGTGGTCGGAAGGAGCATAATATGTTAGCGCGGGTGCCTCTTGGTCAGTGCATTGTTCTTTTCTAGACCACTGGTTCCAGCTGTCCAGATGACGTTAACTTTTTGCAATGTGTGGGAATATTACCGAATCGTTTACGTATTTTGCCTGAAGAAAACCATATAATGCCTTTTGAGAGTCTGTAATGATATTAAGCTTCTATTAGATATTTCTGCTATTCTTATAGCTAAATGGATGAGGGAAACTTTGTTCCAGAAAGTGGGCGTCATGAAATCGCATAGATTGGCAGAGCAGCCAACTACGGTATTTGGGGTATCATAATTTCTTACATTCAGGAAAGGTTGTATAGTGTCGTCCTATTATATTGGAACATTTCCCGATTGAACTTGATGCTGCCATATGGCTTGCTCGTATGTAGAATTGGATCCATATTTTTGGTAGAGGAGAGTTTTTATGCGAGGTTGCTGGATCAATGCCATGTCTATCATGGCGTGCAGTTGTTTCTTTTCAAAGGGAGGGGATCTGCCTGTCTCCTATAGGATAGCCCCTCCCGATTTTGCTTTTACATCGGCTTCCTTGGCGCTAGGAGAGTGGTTTCTCTGATTTCTTGAAATGCGGTATGAAGGCACAACTTGAGGCCATATTAATAGCTATTATAAACAACGCCGTATTTAGGACGACTGCAGGGTGAAGGCCTCTCCCATTGATCTTCATCTGCTTTTATTATGCGGTTACCGAGTTCATTCTTTGCTCAGAATATTGTTATTTGATCCCTCCGTCGAGTTATTGGTCTTCCTGTTATTCTGGACCCGTCTCGGCACGTCCGTTCTGTTAGCCTGGTGATCCACCCGTTGTTAGTTTGTCTCACTGTCAAAATTTTGACGTTGAGGACTTCCTTATATGCCGTCCTGATGATTGTTTCTTTTTTGGTTTATTTGGTGCGGGTAGGCTTGTCGTACGGTAGGCTCGGCAATACTCGGGTCACGATCAGTGGTTGCAGGAGTGATATCGTTTCTTCTCCTCTTTTTCTTGCTTTTGCTCTTTTGTTTGGCCGTTTTGTTTGTGGGAAATTGGTAAGGGATTTTCTGTTTTTGGAAATTGTGAGTTTGGAACTGGCGGGTCTCTGAGAGCCAAGCCGAGCATTCTTACGTGCCTTCTCTGGGAGGACATCCGTACCTATTTTAGGGTGATTTTTAACTTGGCCGCGCGGCGCCATCTGTAGTTTGCTAAACCACGCTTGCAGTGTAAACAGAACCGTGACAGTAGTGAAAAAAGTTCCAAAGCTTTTGGGATTGGACAATATATATAGTGTGCTTTATTTTAGTACTCTTCTGCTTTTAGTCTACGCCTTCCTTGATTTCTGAGAAACCGGCGTTAATATCTGCCTCCTGTTTTGGTTAAATCACCCAATGGTACTGCCAGAATCAGTGCCGGTAGAGAACACGCCACGGCCGCTAAGTGGGTGCGGTTTCGCGCTGCTAGTCCCAAGGACACAGGTGCAATTTTCTGCTACGGCGGCCGTTTTCCTCGATAAAGCACAAAACAAAATCGCCTGTGTGTCGATATTTCGGCGAACATTGAAGATCTTCAGTCGGCATAAATTATTTCAGAGACTTTCTCTGTGACATGCCTCGTGGCCCACGTGTAGCTTCAGCGCATAAATTACCGGAAATTTATATTTTTTCATCTTGGCATGGTACCACCTACTGGGCATAGAACAAACTTCATCGGTGCACCTGCTGAAAAGCCGTATCTTTTTTTGAGTTGCCGTGGCGCCAGATTACGGATTCACCGCAGCTCTCGAATCTTCGTGTATGTAAGCGCGAAATAAACAAGGACGAACGAAGTGAACGGGACACGGCGCTCAATTCTTATCCAATCAGTAGATTTTACTGTGCAAAATTGCCTTTGTAACGTGATCGTTCGAAATGTCATTTCATTTCCTTTCATTTCATTTATTTCCACCTTAAAGGCCCGAAGGCATTACATAAGGGGCATTACATCCTTCATTTTTTTTTTGTTTTTTGTATTCGCTTGTGCTCCTCCCCCTATCCTCCTTTCTTTCATTAGCTGTGTATCTTCCCGTATAAAATCGGAGATCACAGTGTAAACAAAACGAGTTGATAAGCGCCGTGTCCCGTTCACTTCGTTCGTCCTTGTTCATGTAGCGCTTACTTACACGATGAATGACCAACTCGCCCAAGAAACCACTCTCGAATCTTGCTGCCTCAGCCGTAGCTTCCGGGTCGCAGGAATGACGTATTTCCGTGGACGCCTGATGAGCACGGCTGACAGCGGATGGCTAGGAGCCACGGGGAATGGAAAAATGAGCCTAATAGCGCTGTCGCGTTAATAACTGCAACATTACATATTCCATTCCTTCGATACATGGGAGGCAGGTTTGGCCAGCTCGTTGCCTCAAGATCAGTGTGAGCTGATTCAGAGATAAAGGAAAGGAGCTGCTGCACCTGGGGCCCCGAGCCTCATATGCTAACCCCCTTTTCATAAGCCCCAGATATTGCTTCATCAACAAAGGTCTTCCCTCCATCTCCTCCCTTCTATCTCTCTGTCTCTCTTGCTGTCTTGGAAAATAGCACGAAAGTTCAGTCCAGCCAAGGCATTAAAGAATAAACATATTGAAAAACTGACACTGTCGCCTTCTCCCACGAACTGACCAACACTCTGCAGCGGCATCTTGTGAGCTAGCATGTTAGGCCACAAAGGCCTTTGCCACGGTAATTAAGAACCCTTGTTGCTGGTCTTTTTCTCTTCGCTGACATTCAGGGCTCGTAAAAGTAGATCCTAAATGGAAGAACTCAGTTTCAAGTTCTTCGTTGTTGTCGAAGTAACGCTATCGCATCGTACATCCTAATCGCCAACGTTTATGTCATCTGCAAAGCTTCTGCTTAAAAAGCTGTCGGTTCTTGCTTGTGCCACCGGTCACGCGCAGTCGGTCTGCTGGCTTCGAAAGTTCCATTTTGTCCGGGACACCATATATCATCTCGCGGCGAACAAGGTATTGACAAGGCAGCATAATAGAACACATTGCACGTAGGTTTAATCAGCAGTAGCATATATAGAGTGCGTGGGAGGAAAAGTGGAAAAGCATAAAGGGCCCGACTCGTGCCTCGCAAACATAAGGCTCGCATTTTAGTCTATCTTATGGCACCGATGCAATGAGTCCACGCTGGGATATTACACTCGCAAACTTCCATAAGCGCCAGCTCGGCACAAATTTGTTCCGCGTTATTCGGTCCGAGGTCCACCTGCATCAACATCACTGCATTCCTTGGGCAGGACTGTGGGAATCTGAAAACGTATTGTGTCAGAGCGCCAGCTTACGGTGTTCCGTTTTTACGACCTGATCCGAGCAGTCAACCACACCAATCTTGGCAACACCATGCAAAGTAGACGGCGGTTCACAAATATTTTGCAGCGCGTGATTACAATAGCCCGCCTAGTAGCCGAAAAGGCGGAACCAATCGCATTTTTCTTCTCAACACCGCAATTTTGAATTGATCCAGAGGGTGCTAGAATAGAGGTGCCACATGCGAAAATCCCATCTGGTGAGCGAATCCAGTCTGAGCGATACTAGGCCATAGGAAATATGTGGAATCAGCAACAAGTCGTCACCGCTGCTGGGCCACACTAAATTGAAAACTACCGAACAAGCTGGGAGTTCTTGTCGGGAGAGCTTGTTCATAGCCGTTTTGAGCAGCTTAGACGCGTCATCCAGCGTGGTCTCGCAATAATTCCTGAGAAGACACAGTGCTTGCAGCTTCGGCCGTTGCAAAAAGGGCGACAAATTGAGAAGACGAGCGATCTTATTCGATAGTTTTGGAAGTGCGAAAGTTTAGTATAGCCATTAGATAGAGCAAAGATCCCTAAAATAGCTATTGCGCTAAACGGATATGAATAGTCAGGGCGCTTTGTCCTTTCCAGTGGTAGTGGTGGTAAAACTTTATTTCTAAAACAGGGTTCTGAAGTACACCTGACAGGTGTCAATGTCTACAGGGCCTCTTCCATGTCGGGACGCGGATCCCGAGACTCTCCGACGCTATGCCGGCCTTCTGGATAGCCCAGAGTTTACCCTGAAGTTCACGGCTCGTGGGCTCACTGTCCCACTTGACGTTATCCTCCATATTGGAGGCTTGCGTAGCAGAACCACATAGCATGTGACAGTCTCAGTACCATTTTGCTAAAGCTGGACCCTGTGGCAAGTTTGGAGCGTGTGGGATGGGATGCTTTCTGAGACCAAATGAGTATTAGATTTTCAGAAAGAGATAATAAAGTTTATTTCATCAAAACGTTGAATTCTAATGAACGACATTTGCACTGGTGGATAGATCATCGATAAAAAGACGCGGGGAACGTATAGCTCTTTGCTCCCTAAAAAACATTAGGAATCACCCTATGAGTGTATTTGAAGTTTTTCTTATACGAACGAATTGGTTGACCATGTTGATCGCGAATCTCTAGTCCGTCGCTCACAAATGGCCGATAGGTATCAGCTAAATGGGCGACGTAGAGATAAAAAAATAAAGGAAGCGCACACTAACGCGTAAAACTTGAAGGTAGCAAAGCTGTACGCAACCTTCATGACCATCACGATGGTTTATTTTCCGATTCCAGCCCATTTTCGTGTTCGTTGCTGCAATTCCCCGTGCTTCATCTTTGTTGGTATGAGTGTTAGCTTCCCTAATTTCTGCAAGTTTTAATCATTAGTTTTGTGTGCGCATTGGCTAATGCGTCGTGTGTGCATTAGCACGTTTTCCCACACTGACACTGTTGAGTTTAGGTGCGTTTTTTAACCATCATTGAGTGTAGTTTGAGTACTGTTTATCTCTATTAAACACGTCAAGTAATTCTTCTTTCTCTACCTTGGGGACCACTTCCGTTGCCTGTGGAGGTGGTGGCTGTGGAGCCAGTAGTACATCGTCGTGTCATATACTTTTAGACGTAGACATTCTCTTCCATCATCATTACTAGTGCTTTGTGATGGCTATGGTAGACCGGCAGTAATAGCGTCTATGTGCTTCCGTTATTCTTTAACAGGGTTCTGAGGTAAGGGCGGTTAGCAATGAATTCGAATTTTTCCCACCCCACCCTTCCCGATGGGAGTGGGAGAAAAAACTCGCCAGCTCCTGCCTCAGCAGTCAGCTTCAGCTGATCGAATGGACGAAAACGGCGGGTTTCTCCAATGGCGTCCTGGACTGAGGCCTCCATCCACAGCTTTGTCTTGTTTTAATAAGGTTCTACTCAGTCGCACCCTGCACTTCACCTGAAATAGATACTTCGGAAGCCCTATTTTCCACCCCGACTCATGACGAACGACCGTTCTCTGGCCACAGATGTACATTGAGCTCGGGTAACCCCTTGTATAATACTAGCATGTTCATAAACTACAGGTCTCAATCAAATATCTCTCAATTAATACTGAGCCTTGCCGAAACTGATGAAACGAAGACACCCGCACAAACAAGGTATGCTGCACAATCGGTAGGAGCGCGGAGCACTGTCATCAATCTACTCAGTTTTCCCGTTGGACCAGCATGGTATCTAGTCGAACCTCTCTGAACCTACACCTTAAGATATCGCTTAGCTTTGAAACTCTCGGGAAGAGAAAAATTCACCCCACGCGGAAGTTGTTTCGTACACCGGTTGTTGAAATGGACCACAGGCTCCACGCTAAGCCATGCGTCTTTAAGAGGACCTGGACATTCGTAATCCGAATTCGGCCTCGTAGAAACACGACCCGCGGGTGTCCTCCCAACGTTCTCCAATCTCCACGCCATCGAGACATACGTCATCCTGGCAAGCAGGACAACACGGCTGGGAAGAGTCTTTGAGGTTTGGTACGGCCAGATCGAGGATAGCTTAAGCAATCGCGAAACTTCGCTTTTGTATTCGTCTGCAAACTACTATTTCTGGAGCTTCTAAAAATACCCAATATGGCAATCTCTAAAACGCCTCTGATGCAGAATCCGTGCAGGCCTTGCTCTCCATCTTCCCCCTATATTGGAATAGCTTCAGGCCGGATGAGTATGTTCTACAGCGCTAGGGCTCTGCTTGAGCGACAACACTTGGAAGGACAGTAATTAGATTATGAGTGGGAGCGAGGCTGCTCGGGGCCTATGGCATGAAAAGCACCTCACCGGGGTTTAATATGGCACTCGTGATGAGTGGGTGTCGCAAGCCGGGAGCGTCTTCCTTTACCGTGCTTAAGCCATCTTAACTTATCTTAATATGACACCCACTACTTTTGCTGCTCATTAAGTCAGTAACTAATAATTAAGAACTGAAGATTGCTAATTCTTAAGAATATATAAGAAAGGCGGAATTATGTTGTTGAACTTTGGCCTTGGTTGGGCTTTTGTACCATTCATGCCTATGCCGGGGTCGTTCAAGTTCACCTTCCAATGAGATATATAAGGCTTTCGCGCTAATAAACCTACCTTGTGTTACGAAAGGTCAAGTCGAAAGCGCAAGCAAAAGTCTAGCTGCTAATAAGAAATGTAATGGGCCCAGGCGTTACCAGCACACGACCTAATGAGGAAAGCTTCAAGTTTACATTAGCATTAATTAGGCTTTTGGGGGGCGTGCTGATGAAATAGCCCCATGAGATTTTGTTGCATTTGAGGAGTCAAGAGAGATGAATGGGATACGACGCAGAAAAAGAAAAGACACACACAGGAGGGTTTGGCTAATCAAGCCATTTTTGTTCGCGAAGTACCACGGCTTGATTATATAAAAGGAGGGCACGTCGGAGGAAAACAAAACGTAGCATGATAAAGAAAAGGAAGCATCAACAGAACATGGCGGTGCTTGTATGTTTGCGAAGAAGGTGGTGTAAGAAAAGGAGCTCTCACGCTGATGTATGCGAAATGAAGATCAGTAGAACGCAGCTAATTCTTGTTCCTTCTTAGTTATTTTAGTGAATACCTTATGTGGAATTTATCATTAGTCGGTTCGTGTTACGTGACATTTGCTTGCACTGCGACGGTTCATCGGCGCCCGCATGCTGTTGTTTATGCGTTTTAGCCCATCAACTCTGGTAGGCTTAGCTGTCCTCCCTCCTCTGCGGCTGCGCGCGACTGATGTCGGTCCGAATGCGAATAAGCCGCCGCGGTGGCCAGCGGCTAAGGCGTTGTGCTGCTGAGCACGAGGTCGCGGGTTCGATTCCCGGCCGCGGCGGCCGCTTTTCTGATGGAGGCTACACGCAAAAACGCCCGTGTGTGCGAGATTTCACCGCACGTTAAAGATCCCCAGGTGGTCAAAATTATTCCGGAGCCCTCCGCTACGGCGCGCCTAATCGCCTGCGTTGCGTCGGCGCGTTAAACCGCCACAATTAATCATCAACCAATCCGAATGCGAATAAAAGATAGCGCATGTAACAGCATTTCAGCATCAGAAGTGTGTCATACGATGCCATTTTGCTGCATCTTCGGTAGTGTTGTTGACAAACGAACCATTCTAAGGTAACGGCCAGGCCGTAGATGCGCCAATCTTGCAATACTGATCAACGCCAAAATGGCTGCCGTTGCTGATAGACAGAAACTTTATTGTTCATGGTATGGTGGGGATGAATCACCCGCCTCCGTTACAAGCCAACCGATATTCGGTAAAGCAGTCGAGTTCTGTTCCTGCAGGGAACGATAAACGCCGGAAAGATATAGCGTGATGCTCCTTGATTGACCCTATTTCGTCAAACCAAAACGGGTACCCTTCATCTATTGCACCTTTTTTTAGCGGATCTTCTTTCGGTCTTGAGAGTGAAAAAAAAATTACTGCGGCTTAGCTTAGATAAACCTCCATATGCAAAGTGAAAGCTCGCTTAGCCGGGTTAAGTCTTGGTTTAACTAGGTTAACCTTTAATTCAGCTGTAATTATTATACTATACGTCGAAAGCCGGACTATATACAGTTGTGGTCCCGCTTCCGGCGCTTCCCGAGGCGATCGGCTCGCTGTTTCTCAGTCTCTGACGCTAGCTTCGTGCGTTTGCAATTCGGGACCCTCTCCAGTGAAGCGGCTCGAGGGGTGGCAAGAAGCCGCTTCCCGACGATGGCTCAAAGCGTTCATACTCGGCGCAATGGTCAGACAAGAGGAGGAGGACCCGCTTTGCTCTCATTCATGGGCAACCTCGCATGCAAGCGGCGAGTCACGTGGTAGAGTAGCGGCTCAGCTGCAGAGAGGGCATGCGCCAAGCCGGGAGCTGCGGCGCCGGCGACGGCGGCCAGCGAAGGCGGTTATCGGCGGAGCTCGGCCCGGCGAGTACGTGATCCGTTGCCAAGGCTATGGCGCAGTTGCGGTAAAAGGGAGGCCAAATCTTCCGCGACGGCGAAACCGTTCGACCAAATTCGTAAACCTTTGCTTTAAAACTTGACGCAAGGATTCCGGCCTGAGAAAAATAGAATTTAAGTGGTAACTTATAGTCCGAGCGATTCCGTTTCCTACCACTGGCTGCAGAGGGCAGCTTCTATGGATAGGAAGCCATTATGCGTATGAAAAGAGTTCGCCAAGGATTCCCAAAAATGGAATAAACTAATCATCTAGGATTTTTTCTGGCTGAATTTATGTTACCCGCTTTTTTATCATTGCTTACGTTTTTGCCTGTCCTACCCATTCCAGTGTTTTGAACGAGAGCAGCCCGACTGGGGTAAAAATTACCAACCGGGCCTCAAAGATTTGTGCCTCTTTATTTTTTCCCTTGCTTTTATTTGCTATCTTTAGTGCACATGAATTCAGGCGTACACTGAAAAAAGGCAAATAAGCTTGAGTAAACGACACAAGCCTTATCCGCTTCCACTGAACTGCCCAGAAAATTCCTTACATCGCTCATAGTTCCGCTGCTGTTTCTGCGGCTGCTGTTCTCGCCTTACACAAAGTTAGGCTATCGCTCTTTCTCTCCGCTCTTGCCATTAATATGTATCCCTTTACAGCACCCAATCCTATGTCTTTGCGCATAGAGACACTCGATCCGGTGCACGTGTCCAGCTCAGGTTAAAGGCAGGCAGAAAGGAAAAGAAGCCACGTGAATCTTCCATCATTGCCCGGATGCAGAAAAGCAAATAGCTTTCCTGCTGGCGTCATTCATCACAAGTGCGGCCACGACGCAACCGCCGTTTCTGTTTTGGGCATTATTTTTCTCCAGTTCTGAGTGCTTCAGCTAGATTGCCCACCGGGGCTACAAGTCAGATTCTAGCTCGATGGACCGGTGAAGGTTAAAATTACGGTGCGTTAATTAAAGAGCACGCTCAAGGGATCATTTTATTTTTTATTGCGAAAGCAATATTTAAACGGGTAAGCGAAAGATTTGGCGGCCTCGTAGCCGAGAGAAATCTGACGAAATGGGCGACGGACGGCCCCGCAAATTGGCCACTGGATGGCACCAAAAATGTTTTCTTTGTCCGAGCAGAGGATTGTGTGGTGTGACCTGAAGTGCGGGGTGTTTTATATGTTAACTTCAACACTTTATTCAACTTTTTCGGAAATAATAAATGTTGGCAGAACGTCGTCAACCAACACATGCAGTACGCCGGTTAAGGGGTCGCAAAGTGCCTCAGCGAAAAAATACTCCCCTATGCACATCGGATATATAACTTAGAAACCTGCTCAAAAGTGTTTCCTCTCTTTCCCGGCCAGGGCGTCTTCGATTGCTGTGTAGCGGCTATTGCCTGGATTTCCTTCAGCTGCAGCATATAACTCAATCGACAGCCGCTTTAAAAAGAAATCCAGAAAACATAGCATAAACGGAAGGTGTTTATGCTGCGAGGAGCAAATCAAGCAATGCCGCTCCGTCCTGACGATAACTCTAGCTTTCGCAGCGTTTTGAGACGCGAAGGAACGAGTGAAAGCGTTTACCGGACGTGTTGCAAAGTTCCTTTGGAGTCTGGAAACCACAATTGGCAGGAGCTTTAGCAGTTTTAATGAGAAGATGCCAAAAAGAATAAACTGTGTTTTCTCAAAGATTTCATTCCCAATTTTTATTGACCTGTTTTTGATTTGATCAGTTATGTACCCAGCCAATTTTCTCGGGTATGTTTGTTGTGTCGTGAAAAGGCGACGTATCGTGAAGAAGCGTTGAAGTGCACTCAAAATAAGGCTCATTTTTAATCTAACGGATTGCTCTGTTTAGCAGTGTAAGCAATTTCGTTTGTTTGGTAATTTTTCTCGTGCCACAGACAGGTAAGGCGTAGTGCACGTAAAAAGAAATGAGAAGGCAGCCTAGTATCAGTGTCAGAATAATCTGTAATAGTTCACTACTTATTTGGAAGACCAATGAAGCACTCTTGTTTTGCAAATATCTAGACTGTAGAGTTTCACTGAAGTAAATGTTCGTGAAGATGTTCGTAGAGTTTTTAACTTTGGAATCCTTCTCTGGATAGTAAAATTGTTGCATTACGTTTTAGAAATTACTAGTAAACTGAAACAGGAACAGAAGAATACGTCTGAATATATTTATTGGTGTTTCATAGTTTATAGATGTTGCTCAAATGTGAGAAAAAGTTACTTTGGGCCGATTATCTTTAGCTCTATATATGGCGTAGTTTATTTTAATGATATTTAGTTCACGCTCGTTTGAGCTGACCAAAAGTCAAGTGCAGACTACCGACTATTGGCGGTTTTGAAGAAGTTGAAGGGTTTGACCTTGAGGATACATTCGTATCGGCCCCGTAGACTGTAGCATCTTTCGTGGAAGGTACATTGACAATAAACTTATGTATGAAAGAGAGAGGACAGGGCCTTATATTAAAAATTGGTACTCCGGTAGTATTTATCCCTATCTCGGACTCATGAGTCAAGACTGCTCACTAGGTTACATTGCTGCTGAGTATAATGGTCCGACTGAAGGGCTTTAGTGCAATGCCTCGAATTCCATAGTGCTCCATTTCCTAAGAAGCTCTTCTTCAATCAAAACAGTTTTCCACAGTTACCGGTAGAGTTAAAGGGTTGCGAATAATATTTTATGATCAATGAACAAGTCATTCTGAATTGCTTCTTTTTTTAGAAACCACCTTGTTCCCTAACGATATTGTAGTAGTGGTACATCTGTAGACTCATGTTAGTAACTTGTTTTGAGATTTCAACAAAATATGAAATGACAGAGGTGGGCTTGACATTGTTCATATTAGATCACCAAAGCAGTGAAAAGAAGCTACGCGAGTCATGTCCATTCCAGAGAAATAAGCAGTTGACATCACTACATTGATGATATGTGCCAATAGGTTGGGGCAATAATATACCCAGAACCCTTAAGAGGCCTTAATAAGAAACCATTAGCTCCAGAAGTGCCTGAATTCCGCCGAGTAAATTATGTTAACTATTTCAGTTTCAGAGCTGTAGGATATGAAGAATGAATCTGGAGATGAATATTTTGGGTACAGCAAAGGATCACTGTAAGAATCGTCGGAGGTTTAACACAGAGCAGCAGTTCGAAAATGATCCTTTGACTTCTGTGCGATTTCTTTGCTTTCACAATTACGATTGTCAATGAAAGTAATAAAGGAATCTTGCAATTTTTTGCATCTTTATTAGTACGTATCACGGTAAGATGTTGTAATCTGTTACCGTATTACGCAAGCCCTTCTTAAATCTTTAGGCGCATGCATGCCTTCAGCTTAAGAAATCTAAAGCACGGAGCTTTTTTTCCTGTATGCGTCCGTATAGCGCTGGGGAAATCTATGGTTTCCTGCTTTTTTATCCTCCCTTGAAATAGCGAATCTGGAACGTCTCTTGCCAGATATTGGCTAACGTGACTCTAAAATCAAATCAATTGCATGCCATCTGTCAAGACCTTACAGCAACTTTCAAGCGACCTGTGGAAGTTAAAAGGGCCGTGAAAGCAAAATGCAACTCTGTTTAGTTTGAAAGACCTGGCCTTTAGTAAGTAGCTCAGGTTCATTCAAACCACGAAACACGTTTTTTAACCAAAAAAATGCAAGAAATATTGAAATATAAACGAATTTAATTGGCTCTGCAGTAGCGAAACATTGGGAGGAATGATGCAACAGAGGTCACAAATAAAACATCCTTCTCAGTGCGTTTACTGCAGGATAGGGAGTCGCCACTGTTGTGTTTGTTTTATATCGAAGCTGTTAGCTTCTTGTTGATCGGAAAATTTCATATCGTAAACAACAAAAACCCCGGCAGGACCCAGCAGTTGTCGCCCATGACGCCACCCTAATCAGGCTTATCAGGTGTGCTGCATTGAGCTCACTATTTACGTAAGGAAAAACAACCACAAAACAAGAATGGAAACCACGTATGGTTGATAAAGCCCCGGTGAACAACGAGAACTCCCCCCCCCTCCCCCCCATCATTCATTTGTTCTGCTCAAGATTACGTTTGCAGCTGCTCTCGAAAGAGGAGGAAGTTGACGTCATTGGATGGCTAGCGCATGCGTCAGGACCCAGAGTTTGCAGCCAGAGAAGCCGAGTGCTAGCGAGAAGTCCGCCGAGAAAACGGGGAACATTTCATACCCTCCTTCATCACCATGTAGAGCGGTTTACAACGGCTGCGCTGGAAATCTACATTCGCTGAGCGGGATGGCGTCCATTTTTTCGTTAATATCTTCATTAGTTGATTTACGTTAGTAACAAAAAATAGTAGCTTTGTTATCGCCGCGAAGCAGTCTCTGCAATAAACCGAATTTACTTTGTGCCTTAAGGACCCCTTTCAAACTAATAGTAACTGTATAGGGCGCTTCAAGGAGTCCAGGACTTTATATGAAAACTGTCCTTCGGTGACTGAAGGCCAATACGAATTTAAGCAAGCAGTACCAGATGAAACTGATATTGTAGAGTTCACTTATAATTCACGCAAACATAGATGAACATATTATTTTGGCGTTTCCTTTCCGGGTAACTCACCGCTGTACATATGATCGTTGTGGCTTGAACCGGCCGAACGCAGTGGTATACGCGATGTCGGGGTGTTTTTTGGCGCTCATGACAGCGAGGGGTAGAATATTTTTCAAAGACGGTAGACCTTTTGGGATACTTGAAAGCGGCAATTTCTGTCTCTCCCTCGGTCGGTCCCTCAATTCACCCACCCGCCCAAGGTATTGCAGAGGTTCAACGATATGTTTATATAGCCGCAACCATTTCTTAATATCTAAATGTGGTCGCACTGTTCACAGTTGTCGGCGTTGTCACCGAGCAAAAGCAAAACATTGCGCATATCTGAGGTCACGCATCAATACATAGATGATATGGGCTATGTTTCGTTATAAAACATGACATGAATCCCTTTTCGTCGTGATAGCAAGTGAAATATTTGCCACTGTAGAAATTCAAACCTCGGTGCACTCAGAGAGATAGATATTTGGCGGTCGTTCCCTTTTAAGTGGGCGGGCGCCTCAGAGTATGAGAATATGGTGCCGCCATCTGGCAGTGGCCCTGGGC
The DNA here is from genome assembly GCA_013339765.2 of Haemaphysalis longicornis. Lineage (NCBI taxonomy): Eukaryota > Metazoa > Arthropoda > Arachnida > Ixodida > Ixodidae > Haemaphysalis > Haemaphysalis longicornis. The sequence continues at coordinate 212,407,395 of CM023449.1, forward strand.
TGGGACCTCCGTGGGTCTGCTAACGCCACTGCCAGGTGGCGCCGTCCATCTGATCGGCTCTATCATTGGTGGTTCGCTCCGCCGTTCTTATCTGCAACCCGATTTGGAACGACTCTCGACCGCGCCTTTCAACGCTGCCTAAAAAGCCACGAAATACCCAAGTGCGCCTCCCACTTCAGCGTACAGACCCATGCTCTGCATGGGTGGCGATGCATCGGACCATGAGGAATATGATGGTGACACGCCCTGTGCCAGTGGTGCCAGTGGACTGTGCAGCAGCATCGCGCCTCGAAAAAGAAGTGACGCGACAGCGCTCGTCAAAAACTCGTGACGTCACTTCACGCGCGTGGCCCCACGAGCGGCGAGCGGGCGCAACACCCTCTCAAGCAGGCGCCGGTGACGTCCGCACAAAGCGGTGAGGTCAAACCGGGACTCTGTCATATGCGCCGTTCGGGATGAAAGCGCGGGAATTTGAAACAAACGATTTTTAGGCCGTTCAATGTAATTAACTATCGCGCGCTGAAGTATTTGAAGTGCTGTTTCAGGCTCGCCATACCATTAAGCATCGATAAAAGCAATAAAAGTGTAACATGAAATTTTCGTGTCAGTGCTCCTTTAAACTATCCTCGCTCTGTACGTATGCAACCCGAGAGACTCTTCCGAGCTGTGTTGTCGTGCTTGCCCGGATGACGTATGCTGCCCAATACGCGGAGAGAGAAGATAGGTGGGAGGGCAGCCTGGACTCGTTTTTCTGCGAGGTTGAAGTCAGGTTACAGATGCCCAGGTCCACTTAAAGGCTTCGCGCTGTGTGTGCAATTAATACATTCGAACAGGTGATGCGGGACAAGTGCGTCATGTCTTTGTTTCGGGGCGGTAAATTTTGCTGTTTGAGACAAGCATAAGGATACGTGACGCCTCACGATTGAAGTTCAGAGCGATATCGCTTTACCAACTAGACCAGCTATACATCATTTAATTCCAACGGGTTAAATAACTTCGACGTTATAGCGATTGCGAAACGTGTATTGATTCGTAGTGCCTTCATTTCATAATTTCCTCTGAGTCCGAGTATAAACTGACACACATTTTATTCAGACCAGTATTTTATGAGCATGCTTGTATTATACATGGCGTTACCTGAGCTCAATGTATATCTGTGTCAGTAGATCACCCGGAGGTTACGTGTCTGGGTGGAGAGTAGGGCGTCAGAAGTAGCTCTTTGAAGCGAAGTGCACGATGGGAGTGAGTAGAACTGTATTAAAATAATAAAAGAGCTGTGGGTGGAGCCCTCAGTACAGGGCGCCATTGGAACAACCCGCCGTCTCCGTCCGTTCGATCAGCTGCAGCGGTTTGCTGGGGCAAGTGCTCGCCAGTTCTCTCTACCACTGCCATAGCTAGAGGCGGGGCGGGAAAAATTCCAATTCATTTCTTATCGCCCTTAACTGAGATCTCTGGGATATAATCAATATAATCAGGGAAGCACATGGACGTTATTAAAAAAAGAGTTAGCAGAACAGGGAGAGGCTCACAATCAAAGAGCTGCAGGCTCTCCTTCATGAGGCATTCATAAGGAAAGAATTTTAATGCCGCAAAAAAAATGCGGTTGGATTTGGAGTCAGTTAGCATGAATTTCAAACAAAATTCTTAGAAATGATTTTGTGCTCTCAACTGATTTTGTGCTCTCAACTGTGACACTTTTATTTATCGTCTGTAAGAGTCGGGTCAGCAACCAATAGGTGGCTATTTATTACACCACCTTCCTTGAGACATAGTAAGTACTGCCCCAGCAGGGATTACTGTGCGAGATATGGATGACTACCCTTTGATGAAGGAGTATAAAACAAAATAAAAGACACCAGGGGGATGTCGAGCAACAGAACAAGTCCACGTCGAAATAGTCAACAACCCGCTGATTAAGCGCCACAAGTTACTTGGGCAGCATATTCTGAGGTATGTTATTTTTATATCCAGTGTACATTAGGGCAGGAAGATCAGCAGTACCTTTTGATTTGATGTTTCCTTCCGCATTGTCACGCAAAGGTCGTAGAAAATCTCAGAGGTCACGCCTGCATCAACGTCGTATACGGAACAGGGAGGCCGCCGCTGTTTTTCGCGCAATTGCAAATCGCTGGCGGATGTGCACAAGCGTTCGGAGCCATGCTGCACGAGAGTGTGTTGCCCACAGCGGTGCAAGATGTACACAACGGTACATTCTCGCAGCCCATCTGTACCAGAAAGCCTAGGTGGTCGGCCACGTTTAGGCGCAGGGGACGCGGCACTCCTTCCGCTCATATACGTAAACCTACTGAAATCACTTGGCTCATACAGAGTACCTCAGTATGCTTGAAAATAGAACAAAAGTTGCGCGTCTGATTTGCAGCAGCTGCACACCGCCGGTTCCACTTTACGACGTGATATGAAAGCCCGCTTTCAGCGTTGCGCTGAACACCCCGTTTCCTGTTATGTTCGCGCGACAGGCTACGGCCACTCCGCAGCACCGCCACAGGCGCAGACTCCAGAAGTTTGTCAGAAGTTTGCCAGAAGTCGCAGAAGTTTGTCAGCGGAGAAATAGAAGTCATTGTTACATTTGCGTCACGCACCCAAGCGCGATGTTGGGAACTTTGATACCCCCCCTCCCCCGGAAGCAAAAATAGTTGCCGCTGTAAAACGTAGAAAACCCGCTTGAGTTCATTATGAAATTAAACGCAGGTTTCCCGAGTAAGAGCCCAATGCGCGGCCACCACTCAACCTTTACACATTTACAGCGGGTGAACGAGTCTTTCTACGAGTACTTTTGGCGACGAAAAAACGTCTTGGAGACGAAAAGAGGAAAGAAATGCTGAATTTCTATTTAAATAAATGGCAAAAGCCACACCGTTTGCGGCTCCAAAACATCACGAAGTCCAATACCAGTAGAAGCACCAGAGTGAACAAAATCGCTATTCGTCAAGAGACATATTTGCTCCTCATAATAAGCACAGTTTATTTATTTATTTATTATTTATTTATTTATTTATTATTTATTTATTTATTATTTATTTATTTATTTATTTTACCCTCAGGGCATACAAGCATTCTAGATGGGAGGGGATCACATAAAAGCAAAACAACATGTCAAAAGTTTCCTGAGTCTGAAGCTACCTAGTGCCCCCGTGGCAAATGTCGCCCTCCCGATCCGCTTCTGTTCCACAACCCATATCCGTCTCCTGCCTCAGGCCATCACGTACGTTTTGTTGGCGGCCCTTTGCCCTCTTACTGACGGCGAGTACGTTATTACTCCAATGACTGACGTTCTACTGACCCGAAATGTAACGCTGCCTCACATAGGCGCTTCCATCACTGACAGCGCACTGTCGCTGCCTATCCTAAACTTAATAGAACTTGTTGTTGGGCTAGTTGGTTCATGTTTAAAAGTGGAGCGCTTGTCCCGTCTGGTCTTTCTGTGTCTTTGTCGAATTTTGTGCGCTCAAATTTCTATCCTAAACTTTAGCTTTCATGCACAAGTATTACCGAAAGGAATCTCGCTTGCGTCAGTGTGCCTCTAAAACACACTACGGAATCTCAACTCTAGCCCTCACCACTACCCCTGAGAGTGATTATATTCATACAGCTGCCCCTGCGTCCACAGACACGGTTCTGTTCATGCTGAGCCCGGATCTTTCACACGAGTAAGCCCGTGATCTTCGCCGCCTGCGCCCATCTTATTCCGACAATTTTTACTTCTCCGATCGTCCTTTGCGACGAATGACGGCTGTAAAGCACTGTATCCACACTGTTGACTCTAGTCGCATTCACCGACGACCTTACCGTGTGTAACATGCCAAGCACACCATCATCCAAAGCGAAGTCGATTAAATGTCGAAAATGGACATCAGTGATGGACACCAAGGGCCTCACCAATGGTGTTAGTGAAGAAAAAAAAATAGTGTTCTTACACTCTGTGATGAAGAATGACCTGCAAAGCTGGACTTCGTCCACCGAGTGCGCGAAACAAAACGCGTTATCGTTATTTGCGATGGAGCAAATTAGCTGAATGAATCTCTAACGGATCCAAGCTTTGTTCTTGCCGATAAACATGGAAATGCCCGCGTCCCTCCCGCGTCGTAAGCATCTCACGGTGCGTGTAAGACCGGTTTCAGAGTGTTGCCGCAACTGTCGTAATAATTCTAAAGAATGACGTCATTTCACGTCTCAACTAAGCAAACTGGGTGATATGGCATTTTTTTACGTCCATAGATCACGATACGGGTTTTCCGTCGGTAATCTGACTAACACACAAACCCAATCTGCTTTACCACTAAGGACAATGTTTGCCTTTGTTCCCACTTCCGCAGGTTAATCAAAGGATTTTCTACATCGCCAAATCTCTCACTGATCTACTGAAGAAAGGCGCCACGTTTTTATGGGCCCGTGAGCAAGGTGAGGAATTTGATGCTAACATCTGCCCCTGTGTTAGCCCACTTCGACGTCTCTGCTCCCACCGAGGTATTGCACTGACGCCAGTGGACATGATATTGGAGCCATTCTAAGCCAAAAATTAGCCAGATGTGACCCCGACATTGCATACGCGAGTCGCCTTCTTTCGCCAACTGAACGTAATTACTCAATAACTGAGAGATAATGCCTTGCTATAGTTTGGGGTGTGGCTGAGTTTCATCCCTACTAGCATGGCCGAAACTTCAAGGTAATTACGGACCACCATGCTCTCTGCTGATTGACTTCACTCAAGGCACCACGGGACAGCTGAGTCGCTGGGCTTTGCGGCTTCAGGAGTACTCGTACTCTGTCACCTACAAGCCTGGCCGCCTGCATCAGGATGCTGACTGCTTATCGTGCTACCCCGCAGGTCCACCTCACCCAAAACCTGCTGCTAACACGGCATCTCTCTTTCGGCTCTCACCAACATCAGCGACGAACAGCGACGTGATACTTGTGTGCGCTGCATTATCAACAGCCTTCTTTCTACACTTTCAGCGCCTTCAGTACTCCTGTTCGAACTAAGAGACGGAATTCTGTATCGCTGGAACCTGCGACCAGGTGGTTCTGAATTAGTACTTGGTATTCCTGAGTACCTTCGTGTGGATGTTCTCTAAAATCTCCATGGCCTCCCAACTGCTGGTCACTCGGTGTTTCACGCACTTACGATCGCGTCAGACGCCCCTTCTTCTAGCCCGGCCTTTACCTATCTCTCCGACAGTATGTGCGCTACTGCTACCTCTGCCAAAGACGTAAAACACCCAATACTCCTCCAGCTTGGCTCCTTCCAACCGTTGGACGTACCAAGCGAAACCATTCTCTCCGCGTTGGGTTAGATTTCCTCCGTCCATTTCGCCAGTCTACATCCGCCAATAAATTGATACCGCGCCACCGACTATGCCACGCGGTATGCAATCATGCGGTCACTTCCGACGAACTGCGCTGTAGACGTTGCCGATTTCCTTCTTCGTGACGTTATCCTTCTTTACGGGGCACCTCGACTACTCCTTACAGATCATGGTCGCTCCTTTGTGTCGCTAGTTATTGCCAACATTTTTCGCTCCTGCTCTACCCAACACAAGATCACCACTGCTTACCATCCTCAAACTAATGCCAGGCGGAGCGACTTAACCGAAAAATCACCGACATGCTGTCTATGTACGTCTCCGCAGACCACCGCGATTGGGACGTGGCTTTGCCGTACGTTACTTTAGCTTACAATTCCTCTCGTCACGACACAGCTGGCTACTTTACCTTTTATCTACTCTTCATGAGAACTTGTTGCTGGGTGTGTTGGTTTTGATCTAAGAACATACTGAGTAGCCCAAATAAACGCACTCAAGAAAGAGGACACGAGACAGGCGCTACCTGTAGTGACTGCCCCGTGTCGTCTTTCTTGTGTGTGTTTCTTTGCGCTAATCAGTATGTTCTTATCTACTCTTCGGCCGCGAACCAACATTGGCACTGCACACAGTCTTGCCGTCCCCTGTGTATACATCTGACTATGCCCGCACGGTCATAGCGCGCGCTGATCACGCCCGTCAAGTGGCTCGTACCCGCGCCTGCTCATCCCAACAGCCCCAGAAGACACAGTATGACGGCCGGCACCAAGATCGCCGCTTTACGTCGGGGTCACTTGTACTTCTTCGGTCACCCTCACCCCGTGTGGGCCTTTGTGAAAAACTCTTGTCCCGGTATTGTGGGCCTTATAGCATAGTCCGTGAACTTATTCCCGTAACATAAGAAATAGCCCTTGCTCAACCTCACGCGTCACGCCACATCCTTACGGATGTCGTGCATCCCGTCTAAAGCCCTACCGACAATTTCCCCACCAGACTCATGAGCACCAAGACGATCTTCCTCCGCGGGGTTATGTCACGGGATGGCTACGGACCCGTTAAAGGGAACATAGACACCGAGGGATTGGCCCCAGCACGGAGCAGCTGGTGTGGTGGAAGGTTAATGACGTGGAGGAAGAGGAATGATCTCGCTCTCTGGCCGTACCCACATTCGGGGCTAAAGTACTGGGATTTGGCAGCGGGGCTCTTTGCCGTGAGTTACACTCATTCGTTCTAAGATCAGGCCGCCTGCCATGTTAGCTATCACTTGGCCCTGTTGGGTTCCCCTGTCAAACCTACGCGCGCCTTGCTCACTGCTTCGTCTGTACCACTGTCCCTCTTCGTTCTACTCACTTCTTAATTTTCGTGGTTTTTTATTTCTTTTTTACCTTGTCTCTAATCTCCTAACATTTATTTCTCTAGTCATACACTGCAAATCTACCCCAATATTTAAATATGTATCTCCCCCACCCCAAAAAAAAACTGCATACTTCCTTTCGGTAAATCACCCATATCATTGCCAATGCCCCAGAGTGGGTATGAGCCATCGGTCTGGTACCACCATTACCACTTGAGAGTGTGTGCTACTGCGCTCCCTACCATGTGAAATTCTTAATTATCTGCAATATACCATTTTCCCCGCCACAATATTTTTGGGCATATGTGAAAATGTTGTTGTACCCGACGGAGGTAGACAGGATTACCCCGTGCACCGAAATTGTTCACAAACCTAAAAAACACATGCGGGTGACACGCTCAGATTTCCTTTTCAACCGAAAAATTAATGGCTCTAAACTTGTTTAAATCTAGTTGCATGCATTCGACATTATTACCAAGGCACACGCCGCGGTATCTCAGAACTAAGGGCGTTGTACTGCTGCGCCGAATTACACCGGTTACATTCCAGGCAGCGGCAGGCGATTCGGTTACGCCGCGCTTCGTACCCCAAGTTCAGCTTCGGAGCGTTAAACCGACAGAATTTATTTTGTTTTTTTTTTTTTTTGTACTCAGCTCTGCGTCGTAAGCCATGGCTAATCACACATAGACGTGAGGCCATCGAAGGCTCAATCAATTCCGTGCGACGAAAATCTAATACCAGGTAATCGGCATCCGTGAAAAGAAACAGGGAAGTCATCTTTTGCTTTAACAATGAAAATTCATCATACCGAACAGATAAATAAACGAGCAATAGGCTTCGCAGGTCCTTGCTGAATGACAGCAGTGTTGCGGAATGGGCATCCCCATTCCATTCCAATTCCATTCCGCGGAATTACAAGTTGCCTAAATTCCATTCCTTTCAATTCCTCGGAATGCCGGAACATCGCCCATTCCCACTCCGGGAATTGCCGGGCAGTTCAATTCCATTCCTCTAATTCCTCAACGTTTTATCGGGTGATTATCAAGTTACTAATGGACCCACCATTAAGCTGATGTTATTACACGCGTTAAGAACTGCTAAAATACGGAAAACACGTAACCAAGGTCGAGGGATAGTGGCTTTGTGGCATATCTCGTTCGGTGCAATCACCCTACTAATTCCCACAGGGGCAGTTATCCAGGTAGTTATTATAGTGTTTGCATGGTCAGCACGTCCTTACGAGTTGTGATGCTTTATTATCGTTTAAGTGTGAACTTGTTAATGCTAACGTGACGACATGCTCTATTTTTGTGCTGACAAAAGTATGGTTGAAGAAGACATTATATTCCTTAAGCAGTTAAAGGGGTATTCACACAAGAGAGAAATCCGCCGTTTCGCTCCTCGGAGTGCGCGCCACGTGACCCCTACGTCACGGTTTCTCTCCGGCGCACCGCCTCCGATGGGAGATCGGAGCTTCTGCTCGCGAGCTACAAACCCTCCGACGCTCGGCGGCGGAGGAGGCGGGATTTCGTCTGCTCGTCGGGCAGCTGGCCGCGGCTGAAGTTCTAGAGCGGTTGCAGGCACTCTATTTTTATCGCTTCTTAATACATCGGACGCGAAAATTCGTGGCGCACATGACAGGCGCACTGAGGGAGCCACGTATAGGGACCGGGCAGCTGGACGGGTGGCGCCACCACTCGGCGCTCCCCTCGTCAGTGGAATGAGCCGGTGCATTCACCATGGGTGCATTGGACTACACAGCCTCCCGTTGTTTTTGTCGTGTTTGCTTCGGTGCTTTGTATGTTTTGGTGGCGTTGTGAGCAGACATGTGAGATGAAACGAAGTCTAAACAGATGTGTTGGGTTCTTAGATGCAGTAATGACTACGTAAACTTGTCGGACGCGTCTAAAGTTGGGTATCGGCTGCAATGGCATGAGCGCTTTTTGCAGCGATCTGCGCTTGGCTCCACCCGTTATGAGTACCAATAAAACTACTATAATTAGTATTATTTTCTTCTTAAATGCACTCACGCATACGCAAACTTATTGGATGCTTGTAAGGTTGGGGAAGGGCTACATTGACACGAGCGCTTTTTGCAGCGCTCTGCGCCTGGCTGCGCGCGATCTGAGTAGGAATAAAAATATTAGCTATATTAGAATTCTTTTCTACCACTTTAATTTATCTTCACTGGGTTCAATGACTACGGTTTCCACGCCAGCCTCAGCGCTGGGATACCTCGATACGTGTGCTTTAAATAGAAAGGCACCTGCATACGAGATGGATTTCCGTGTAGCCGTAGAAATGTTGCGGTAGTTTACACTTTCTGTAACCGTGATCTTTGTACCTTCGGTTTTGGTGGGCGACACTGCGACAGCATGGGAGCCTGAAAGCCGAAGTGGAAATCCCACGTTTGTAGTGGTCATTTTATCAAGAGCCAAAGTTATTCACCAACTCAACAGCCCAAGCTACAAACCATCCCTCCTCCCCTTCCCGTTTTACCCCCTGCGTAGAATAAAGGCTGGCACCGATAGTTAAAAAATGTGGCAGTGTTAACGTCAGTCGGTGTTTTTTAATGCTTAAGTATTCTTTACAGAGTACCTATAAAAACCGTGTAATGCCTGGTGAAGACACCAAAAAACGCGCGATTAGTTGCCTAAAATATAGGTGCATGAGCCCGAGTCCTCCACCACAGACGAATTTCCGACACGCTGGAAAAAGTTTAGATTTGGAGAGGGGGCATGGAAGTTCAAAATTTAACAGCAAACTCATCTAGCCATCGGTCTAATGATTATGGTGGTTGAAACACAAAGCTTTCTTCGTGCGAAATCGAATGGGAAATGGTCAAAGTCAAACACGCTGCGATCAAAAGACCAAACTGCGTGCTGGTCAAATTCGACGCTTAACTAGTCAAAGTTTAAATCCAGAAGGCAACCAAGGAAACCCATACGATAGAGCTTTGCGATAAACAATCATCGTCGTTAGACGGAGGTGTGCATGATTTTTCAAGCGTAGGTATCAGCTTGTAAACCGACCGCAGCATTCAGTTGTGAAGCTGAGTACAGGTTTCGGGCACCCTCCTGTCTTGCGTCCTTCAGCCACGCAGGAATTGGTTTTTGAAAAACCATTTACCAACTAGCCAGCGACCATTGCAATTCTTGTAAAGCAATGCTTCTCCACGACAAGCAATAACATTCTACTATCATGCGGTATTTATTCTATCAATGATTCCCGATGACTGTAGTAAGAGCATTTCTGTGAAATTAAACACGTTTCAGCCGTAGGTAAAGAAGATACGGAAGCGTCGTCCGTCACAATTTCTGTTTTGAGGTAAATCTTCGAAGACACCCTCCAACTTTGTCTTTCGCTTGTGAACGACGTCGGCGCCGTTTCGTCATCAACTGCCAAAGGCCAGCGCCGCAGCATTCCTAGATCGGTTGCACACACCGGCTTTGTGGGAGCATTTAGCGGCAATATACTCCTCGATTCGCGAAACTGCATGCAGTCATGAAAAAATTACAGGAAGCAACGAACTTTCACTTCCAGCTTGACTTCCAGCTTGGCGCATTGAGCGTCGTCCTGCTATTTGTAAATACTGAGTATGGCGTAAATAACACACATGGCATGCCTCGTAGACATCACATCCACACTCAAGATTTACCGATCTGAAAAATGCACGTGGGGTTACGTTCGCTTTGCAAGCGGCACCGCAAAAAAACGAAAGAAAGCCATGCACAACTACGCTGCGCTGACCGCCACCGGCATTCCACTGACGAGCGGTTCGCCACGGGCGGCGCTGTTCACTGAAACGACGGTGGTGCCATACAACGGCCGCCCGGTCCCTATAGGGACCGGGCAGCTGGACGGGTGGCGCCACCAATTGGCGCTCCCCTCGTCAGTGGAATGAGCCGGTGCATTGGACTACACAGCCTCCCGTTGTTTTTGTCGTGTTTGCTTCGGTGTTTTGAATGTTTTGGTGGTGTTGTGAGCGTATACGTGCGGTGAAACAAAGTCTAGACAGATATGTTGTGTTCTCAGATTCAGTAATGACTACGTAAATTTGTCGGACGCTTGTAAAGTTGGGTGTCGGCTGCAATGGCATGAGCGCTTTTCGCAGCGATCTGCGCTTGGCTACACCCGTTCTGAGTACGAATAAAACTGCTATTAGTTGTATTATTTTCTTCTTAAATTCACTAACGGCTACGCAAACTTATTGGATGCTTGTATGGTTGGGAATGGGCTACATTGACACGAGCGCTTTTTGCAGCGCTCTGCGCCTGGCTCGACGCGATCTGAGCAGGAATAAAAGTATTAGCAATATTATTATTCATTTCTACCACTTTAAATTATTTTCACTGGTTTCAATGACTACGGTTTCCACGCCAGCCTTAGCGCTGGGATACCTCGATAGGGGTGGGGTGCTTTAAATAGAAAGGCACCTGCATACGAGATGGGTTACCGTGTAGCCGTAGAAATGTTGCAGTAGTTTACACTTTCTGTAACCGTGAGCTTTGTGCCTTCGGTTTTGGTGAGCGACACTGTGACAGCATGGGAGCGTGAAAGCCGAAGTAGAAATCCCACATTTGTGGTGGTCATTACTCATCCCTCCTCCCCTTCCCGTTTTACCACCTGCGTAGAATAAATGCTGGCAGCGATTGTTAAAAAATGCGGCAGCGTTAACGTCAGCCGGTGTTTTTTAATGCTTAAGTATTCTTTACAGAGTACCTGAAAAAATCGTATAATGCCTGGTGAAGACATCAAAAACGCGTGATTAGTTGCCTCAAATATGGGTGCATCAGCCCGAGTCCTCCAGCACAGACACATTTCCGACACGCCGTACAAAGTTTACATTTGGAGAAGGGGGCATGGAAGTTCAAAATTAAGCAGCAAAATCATCTAGCCCTTCGTCTAATGATTATGATGGTTGAACGCAAAGCTTTCTTCCTGCGAATCGAATGGGAAATGGTCAAGGACGCTGCGATCAAAAGACCAAACTGCGTACTGATCAAATTCGACGCTCAACTAGTCAAGGTTTAAATCCAGAAGGCAACCAAGGAAACCCATACGATAGAGCTTTGCGATAAACCCTCATCGTCGTTAGACGAAGGTGTGCATGATTTTTCAAGCGTAGGTGGCAGCATGTAAACCGACCGCAGCTTTCAGTTGTGAAGCTGAGTACAGGTTTCGGGCACCCTCCTGTCTTGCGTCCTTCAGCCACGCAGGAATTGGTTTTTCAAAACCATTTACCAACTAGCCAGCAACATTGTAATTCTTGTAAAGCAATGCTTCTCCACGACAAGCAATAACGTTCTACTATCATGTGGTATTTATTCTATCAACGATTCCCGATGACTGTAGTAAGAGCATCACTGTGAAATTAAACGCGTTTCAGCCGTAGGTAATGAAGTTACGGAAGCGCAGTCCATCACAATTTCTGTTTTGAGGTAAAATTTAGAAGACACCCCCCAACTTTGTCTTTCGCTTGTGCGCGACGTCGACGCCGTTTCGGTCATCAACTGCCCAAGGCCAGCGCCGCAGCATTCCTAGATCGGTTGCACACACAGGCTTTGTGGGAGTATTTAGCTGCAGTATACTCATCGATACGCGAAACTGCATGCAGGCATAAAAAAATTGCATGAAGCAACGAACTTTCACTTCCAGCTTGACTTCCAGCTTGGCGCATTGAGCGTCGTCTGCTATTTGTAAATACTGAGTATGGGCGTAAATCACACGCAATGCATGCCTCGTAAACGTCACATCCATGCTCAAGATTTACCGATCTGAAAAATGCACGTGGGGTTACGTACGCTTTGCAAGCCGCACCGCAGCAGAACGAAAGAAATCCATGCACAATAACGCTGCGCTGACCGCCACCGGCATTCCACTGACGAGCGGTTCGCCACGGGCGGCGCTGTTCGCTGAAGCGACGGTGGTGCCATACAACGGCCGCCCGGTCCCTATACGCCTCGAGCGCGGCCTGTAGGGGCGCCACTGAAATCCCCCTAGCGGCCCGTTTCGAAAGCAGGCGCGGGAGTCCCCGGCCCGCTCCCGCCTGTCGCCGTTGCTTTTGGGGCTCGTTCAAGACAGCGATTTACCGTTTGTCCGCGTTTGAAATACCGAATAACTTGGAGCAGACACTCTGTTTGCAAGCGTGGTATGTTCACGAGAGTATAAACGTTTATGACGCGATCTTAGTGAGATCTATATGAGCGCCGGGCGTGCGTCCCTGGCCGGCGTCCTGAAGCCAGCATTTGCATGCAGCTGATTATAATTCCGCTGCCCTGTAATTTAGTGACAGTGTCTCCGTAAGCAGTGTTTCCTCCGATGGTCATGTTGCGGTCATACACACTATGATGTAAATCGACTTTGTGCACTACAAAATCCAGCGGAGCACTCATACCTGACAGCACGCAAGTTACGCCTGCCAATGTCGCATATCAGATATTGATCAGTACCATGACAAGCCAATGCGGCATAAATTTCACAAACATCGTACCAAAGAAGTACGATGGATAATGCAAAATTACACTCCGGAGTCAGCACGCGACGACAAATTTAATGCTGGGTCGTCCTGTCCCGAGATGAGCGCTCGCAAAGATTCACGTGTTACATTTATCCTCCACGAGAAGCGCGAAGATGGGCTTATAGAGTAATCCGCGTCCGTGACCCAAACTCTTCTTCGAAACATCGTCATATGAGTCATGACACAGGGAGACTGCAGAATCTAGCATAAACCGAAATCAGAGACCCTTATCAGATACGACACTCATCCAACGAGCCCGTGTGTACGAGATTTCGGCGCACGTTAAGGATCTCCAGGTGGTCAAAATTAATCCGGAGCCCTCCACTACGGCGTGCCTCATCGTCTCCGTTGCGTCGGCGCGTTAAACCCTGCAATCAATCAATCAACTCTTCCAACGACACCTCGTATCGCTTGTGAACTGCCTAGCCTGTATTCTTCAAAAAATGAGTCCGCCGAGTGATCAGCCGTTTTCAAGGCGAAAAACAAAGAAAAGTGAACACGCAGCTTGCGTGTGTGATTACTAAAACGTTCATTCGTTTGATTTCGCTCCCGCATTAGTAAACAACGATAGTTGAGCGTCCTCCTCCTCATCCCCCCCCCCCCCCCCCCATATCTTGCGAAATACCAGTGCCTTTCGCATCTAGTTGGTCTGGTGAATAGTATACCTTGCTCAAACATTTCAGAAGCTGCACTCGGTTTTTTTTTCATTCCCGTACGACTATTCTATTTATTCCTTACTTGCAGACCATTCATTTTCCCGTGGTTTCATTAACATATACCTTGGTTCTTATTATAAGGCATGAGTGGGCACATATCTGACAATGCACAGCCTTTGAGTGTACTTAACATTTTCGCGTGGCTTATATTCCCATAAAAGGCAAAAGTTTTTGTCAGCTATTGGGTTATCACGTCCCCGAAACATATTTTTCTACGACGTACATATTCGAAGCAAAGCCGCATTTGTTGTCTGCGCTGCAAAACGAACCAACCCCTTACAGTGAGAATATCAGGTCTAAACGAGGCGACAATAAATAGAATTCACTTGTGCTGACGGGTTCGAAGGTGACAGCGGTGATATGCTGCTGCCATCGCCGACGCCCGCAAGAGCGGCCAAGAAGCGCGCAGAAACGCCTCCCCGGGTAGCTCTTGTTGGCGCTGGAGCGCTCTTCCAAGACGCAGCTGTTTTTTTTTAAGTGCCCTAAACGTTCAGTTAGCTTACAGACGTCACAAAAACAAGTTGTTTAGAGCGCAGAAAGGCAAAGGGAATCGAAAGGAACCAAAACACTGCATGACCACCTATCAGCCACGCAGCGCTAATCCCGCAAACGCCGCGGAGAAGCGGCGGCAGGCGGCGCAGCGATCGCGAATCTCGAGGCGTATACCACCAGCACGGGCGCTGGGCGAGCGGCGGCCGCGGCCGCGAAGTGGCGCAGGCCGGCGCCGGTAGCTCGAGCGACAGCTTGTTATTGCTCCCCAAGGCGCAAACAAAGCTGCGTATACGAGAAATGGGGTAATGATGTGATGGAAAGTTGCTTTAAAAATCGTCACCTGAGCCGCTTTCCAGAGCGCCGATCGAATATTCGCCGCAGTGTTAAGCCTAACATCAGTATGCGGGCCTGTAGGTGGGCCGGCCGGCTGCTACCACGTCGCGCGCCGTTCTCTGCGCGCGGCAGCACCTGCATCGCGTCGACGAACAATTTTTGGTCGGTTGACAAGATCAGTACGTATGAGCTTAATAGAAATTGCCGCCGTCGCGGAATCGGCGGTGCCTACGGCAGCTCTGCTTTAGAGATAGGCGTCTGCAAAACAGTGATGTCCCTCCGAAAGTCGCATCCTCCGTGTGAGCGAAGGAGCTGGCCGAGCGGAACTCCGCCTGCGGTGACGTCACGACCTCCCTCGGATTTCTTCGCTGAAACGCTCCGTCGTGTGAATACCCCTTAACACGCGTATGGAGCGGTCGTGAGGGTGGTTAGAACTATAATTTTTAAAGACGATAGTCTTTCTTGGGCTACTTAAACCCAGAAATTTTGGTCTGTCTGTATGTCTGTATGTCTGTATGTCTGTCCGTCTGTCTGTCTGTGACTCGATTCAGCCACCCGGCCAAAGCAAAAGAATGCCTGCGCAATAGTCTTATATAGTCATAGCTAAATCTACCCGTCTATGTCCGGTGTAATGTTCATACTTGTCAACATTGTTGAAGAAGAACAAGACATTACGCAAATATGAGACAACAAATCAATACAGAAGTGATATTTGCAGTGTTCCTTTATAAAAAAATCAAACATGCTAGACTTTTGCGAAATTAAACACTTCATCAACTGCAGAAAAAGAATTCACTCTGCCGTCGCCTGCTGTCGCCCGCGCCACTATAGCTTCTGGCGCAATTTTAAGAAATCAACCGGCAACAGTTACGCAAGGTTCCACTAGATAGGTTCCACGCTCTGCTTGCAACGCACGTGGAGTAGAGAAACGCGGTTCTATAAACGTTGAAGTAGGGCGCCTCGATTAACGAGCGTCTTCGCCGTACGGCAGCAGCGTTCGCATCGAGACACCCGGTTTGGAGCAGTGGAACGCGGGAAATTTAAAATGATTTAAGCAAACCTTTGGAGTCTTTACCTTGGGAGGATCGCGACGCAAGATGAACAACATGAGAGGTGAGCGGGAAAGCGAAGGGAGGCATTTACTTCGCAAAAGCCGATAAAGACTATCGTCTTTTGACGGCATTTGCAACGAAAGGAGCAGATACGCGGCCAATTTTTTAACGAGGAACAGAACCTCCGGATCTGGTGGTATCAGTTGGAAGAATTACCGCTCGAGCACCTTGTCCTGCCTTTGCACCAAATACGGATCACGGGCCGCACAGGTCGTCAGCACTCACGCATGTCAAGCGCGCCTTGAAAGGGGGGATAGGTTCAGAACTTCCTGTATTTGCGTGTGCGCAGGTATGCAATGTCGCCCTTGCCGAAAAGCTTAGTTACGTGTGTCAGGTATCATCCACTGCGCACGAGCGAAAGTTCAGGCTGTGCTTAGAGTATGGGCGACCTTTGTATGGGTGTCTCAATGAGTACCAATGCGCAGGGAGAATTCTTTTTTCTCTGGTTAGTGTATACTGGGATAGTGCATTGGTTCGTATACTAATCTGGGTCTTGTTTTTTTTTTCTTTTAGAAATTGGGAGATTGTTCACACTTTAGCACCACGCAACCTTTGGCTCTAGCTAACTGAAGAAGGACTTAGAGAATGCGTTGCGGCCTTGGACTCGGCAAAACTGAGTCCAAGGCCTGCGTAACTAATTGTATAACTGAGGCCTGTATAACTAATTTGAGGAGTTGCATGCAGTGGAGTAGCAATGAAGGTTCCCCCAAGTGCCCTCTGGTCTGGGCGATCAACCGAAAGAAAAGATGTAAAGAAAAATGATAACGATAATAAAAGAAGGACACGTTCGGCAGCCGGTCTGTCAGTGTTGTGGAAATCCCTACGCCAGAAAAATCGCGTAGGTGTCCTCGTTGATATATTGTAGGGTTTAACGCGCCGACGCAACGCAGGCAATGAGGCGCACCGTAGTGGAGGGTTCCGGATTAATTTTGACCACCTTAGGCCGAAATCTCGTACACACGGGCGTTTTGCTTTTCGCCTCCATCAGGAAAGCGGCCGCCGCGGCCGGCAATCGAACCGCCACCTCGTGCTCAGCAGCGCTATTAGGTCTCCTCGTGAATTTTATATGCTGCAATAAAGGTCTCAAGCTGCCTTGAAAGGTCGAAAAAAGTTTATTTTGGTTTCATTCATCAAAATTACATAACAAAATGGTGTGAGCCAAATGGGCGCTTCGCCGTTCAGTTCTGAAAACACGAAGTGTAAATGACGGCTGCTTCAATGACCAGTTGTAAAAACAAAAAAAAAACTGAACTAATACAGTTGCCTTGTGCCTGTGTGTTGCGCTTGACAAACGAGCTGCTTAAAAGAGGTGTTTGAGAGCCGGTTTCGCTTCGCTGTCTGTCACTAAAAGAGATGCCGTGGAAAACACGCGTTCCACGTCAGCTGACGTCACATTTACAACGGAAACTGCCCTTGCGAGTCGGGAAAACAAGGGAAAGTGGCTAGCGTTCACTTTCCGTTAGGTCGGAATCGTTTAGGAACAAAGCTTGCAGCGTGCAGCTTGCAGGCGCAGGCGTGACCGCAGTTCCTATCACATGGGCTCTGCTGTTTCGTGTGAATTCTCGAACCAATATTTTAGGCCTTCGTAGACGCTGCTTCGGGCAAAGGCGTCTGAGTGTCTAGACAGGAGGGCCAGTATTGTAAAACGTCCTGGGGGAGGAGGGGGAGCGCGAAGGGAGATTAGGGCGTAAGCTGATACGCGAAATTTCGCAGTGGACACAAGCACCGCGCCAGCGTCCCGATGACGGCGAGGTGGGATGCCATCACCGACGGTTCCGGACGCAAAAAACAAAAGTGAAGCGTGGGGAGACAGCTCGCAGCCGGGGTGAAGGTGCCGCCAAGGTAAAAAATCACAAGGCGAAGTTGGTGGGAGAGATAGGGGGGGGGGGGGGGGGATGCCACACCGCGGTAGTTCCCACGGCGGATACCAACTGCTTAGACCCGCGTTTATTAGGCGGAAAATCGCGACGAACTTCGTAGCAGCGCTGTATTTAAGGACATAATTGTAGTAGAATCGCTGCTTATAAATATACCGTGCTTGTAATCAGCCAATCGATTTTAACAGTACTGAGTTATTGTTAAATTCAAGGCTCCGGCTTACTAACGTTTGAACTTGGGCTGGTGGGATCTTTTGCGTATTTTTGCATATTTTGACAAAAAACAGCGCGTAGAAGGAAAAGTGCGCTTTATTTATGGGAAAAATACATGTAATTCCATTCCCATTCCATTCCGGGCAAAAGGCGCTTAATTCCATTCCCATTCCATTCCTTCAAGTATTGTCGCCATTCCATTCCCATTCCATTCCGGGGTCGCGAAAATGTGGAATGATTCCGGATTCATTCCAATTCCGGATGGTAGGTAACTCCGCAACACTGAATGACAGGCGCTAAAAACAAGACGGGAAGGAGAAAAGATCTTGGTGGAACCTAGAGGCAGTAATCAACGCTCACGCAAGAAGTTTCTGGGATCCCAGCAGACGGCTTGTCAGTATTACGGTAGTTAAGCGAGAGAGCCGCAAGTGGCTTCATGTGAGAGATACGTGAAATACGAAAAAAAAAAAAGAACATAAAGAGGACTGTGGGCAGAGGGAAACTTGTTAGCAGTTAAAAGATACACCGAAACACGAAAAGCGAAAGCTTTGTTACCTGGGAAACAGACCATAAGAAGCCGTTTTAACATCAGGAGAGGCACGTCGAATCATTCAGCCAGAACGGGAATTGGCGGCGAGACAATGTATTATGGGCAGAAGCGGCAAAAAGCGCAGGCGTTGCGAGGTTGATGCTGAGTGACTGCATTAAAACAATGAGAGAGCTACAAAGATAATCCCTGCTCTGGTGCAAGCCGAGATAATGAAAGAAAAAGCAGCAGCGTCAAGCCGTCTGACTGGCGCCTCCATGCTGATGTATTTCCCGTTTCACTGCACATTCATTTTTTCCGGCTTTTCTTGTCTCTTCTTCCCGCCGTTTGCGTTCTCTCATTACAGCACATGCTTCCGAGAGTTTCGCTCTAGTCACTCGATGTAATGTGTGCCCAGAACAACTGACTGTGTTCTGTTGCTGTGTTTTGCAGCCTATCGCATCACCCATAATAGAATTCGGGAGAATCCCGCGTAACGCTGGATGTAATGAATAAGGAGAGCTTTACGGCGTCATAGGCGGGTGGTGGTTGAGGATGTGCGGTTCTTTTGAACAAATCAGTGAGGCTTTCCCCTCCACCAAGCTCGTAATTCGTTGCCCCCTGAACCCGAGCGCTCAGTCAGCAAGTCATTAGCAAACCAAGCGCCCAACGTATATTTCTTTTCGTTGTGTAGAACGGATGGCCTTCTCAGCTTTTCGGCAACCATTAGAGCCCCAGTAGTCTCGAGCCTCTAATTTACTTTCCTGGGGAGTAAATTGCAGGCAAATGTTCAAATGCAAAGCGAAAAACACACGCTCCTTTACCGCTTGTTTCCGAAATGTTTAAGTTACACGCATTGCGAAATTCCTGTGCAGCGACATGTCCTTAGAGGCAGAGACCCAAGGAATCGCCTCGAGGGAGTTCAATACAAACTGGGCTTCTCGCGCTGAAGTTTACACACGACTTCACAGCAAGGCACAAAATTAGGAGGAGTGCCTTCTTTTACAGGCACGATGCCACAAGCGTCCACAATTTTTGCTGGAGAACGGTTGCAGTAGCGTAATTCTGCCCGCGCATAGGCGCCGGAATGAATGGTGTTGCCGGAAACGGGCCCTGTCCTGAGTGAGGCCTTTGTTTCGCGTTGGTACTCTGTGCCACATGTGATTAACAAAACCGGGCGGAGGCCTAAGCTTCCCCTTTAGGCGTGGAATGCGCTATCATTATGGTAGTCGGTGGTGAGGAAGACTCTGTAGTGTGGCGGGCACAGGCTAATGGCAGAGCATCCATTACATGTACCTCAAGAACAAGCCCGCGCTAATTCGGATTACACTCAAGCGCTGACGTCATCGTCCCCCAGATGCACCAGCGAGCAGTTCAAACGTTTCGTTCCAGCTCGGGGGGTATCACTGGGCGCACCAAGGTGACGATAAAGGATATTTCCGTCACGGTCCACGATTCCAACGGCGCCCGCTTTTCTACGACACGGGGCCTTAACGTTACGCGTTTCAATGCTGGACAAAAGCGGCACATAACAGTATTTGCTGAGACGAAATGAGTTGCAATAAGGAGGTAATGCGGACATGTGTTTCCGAGGTTGTAAACGGACTCACGCACACGGCTCGCTTTCTTAATATTGATAAAAGCAAGTTTGACATACAAGTGGCTGCAACAATAAATTAGCCACTTCAAAACATTTTTCCGGGCATACAGTGATCTCGCCTGTGTGAGCATTTGCCTGTAGATTACGCCATGCGGTCCATTGTGTTAAAAAAAAAAAACAGGATTAGAACCTTGCGTTTATTAGGGGTCACACTTACCAAAATGTCTTTTCATGCGTATACACGAGAACAAAATGGAGGAGGGGACATAGTTTTGAAGACAAAGACTACAACCGACCTTTCTCACACTGCAGAAAATCATTATATTAAGTTAACCGGAATCATTAAAAAAACTACAGCAGAAAACACTACTTCATGCAAAGTTTGATCACCATTAAACCAGCCGCTTCTCGAGAAACTCTCTTATGAAAGACCATTTTTTGTTGCCAGATAATATATGTGGGTCAACAAAGCGTGCGGCGCAGGCGGCACTTCAACAATGGGAGAAGGGAAGCGCGATAAGGGCTGCTTGGAAGATGGGGCCGCCCCTTCACTGTTCGATATATCGAGCCCGGTTGGGCGCCTACGCGTTTTCTGCATGGGGGCCGTACCTTTCACTTAAAGGCTTGCTGAAGAAGCGTGCGGATTTTCGTAACAGAGACATCATCGCTATTTACTATGACAGGCCGTTGAGCATGATCGAGTACATCCCGAGAAGTATAGAGGTAAACTTGATGGGGATGTCATTCTTTTGTATTGCTTGTAGATTTCGTACGCCAAAAATAGTTTGCTAAGACTATCTAAAAGCAGCTTCCGCACACGAATGAGCCTAGCCATGCCTACCTTTCACTTCAGTTGAATTGTTACCAAATTCGTTGCTCATAAAACTACGAAATTAAGCAATTATTGTACACTTCTAGCTCTGCTTCGAGCCTGCATATTCATTTTTAAGGTACCTCCATGGAGGTGTGGAACCAGGGCACGATGCTGTCAAGCGGATCAAGTGATATAGAAGATTACACTGTGTAGACACGCAATAATTGCTCCTTTGGTTCGCATCTACATAGTGCTGTAAGCAATATTTAGTTTTGTAACAGTAGCGTGCGATGCGTTGACGAAGATAAAAAACTAACCCAAGAATGTACACCGGTTTATATTTTCTGCAGGAGTGTCATTGATGAATTAGTGTGCATCATTCAGTAAGTAAGACCCGGTGGGAAGGCGTAATTAATGAAGCCGTGAAATTCCGCAGTGCTACACGCCGGTGCTATTTTTGTAAACGCCACCATACCTCACCTTCGTACCCCAGTTGATAGGAAGTGGGCAACTCTTTTCTGCAACAACGTTCAGCCGTTCGGGGACCTAGATGAGCATATCTACGGCCTTCTGCAAGCTCTCCACCACTTGCGCGTAGTTCTGTGTCCGAAGCCTAGCGTGATATCGTATAATGTGATTAATCCTGGGGTTCTTCCCCGCTGCCGCATGTATATCTTTTCGTTGCTACGTTTTAGACCAGAGAGGTAAAACCGATAAGTCAGGATGTAGCTCTGTAGCCTAGTATAATCGGTTGCTATGCTATATTTCACAGAAACATATTAGCTTATCATGCGATAGAAAGACTGTCGTGGGCCGTTATTTCTTTGCCCACATCTATTATGCGGTATCCCTTTAGCTACTGCTGCACAGGTGCTTTCAGAAGTAACTGGAACACGGCCTCGCAAATTTACAGGAATTTCTTCTCCCGGAAACTGGCTGGCTGCATTGGTGTGCGGTTAAAGGAGTCCTCCCTAAATGAAAACGTTTTCTGTAAAAACGCTCATGGCTGTGATAAAGCTAGTAAAACAAATATTTTGTCATATTTAAAATTCATTTTCCAATTACTTATGACGGCACCTGTACAGGCTTTTCTCGAACGCTCCCATCCAGTCGAAAGGGTTGGCTTCTCAAAATTTTTGTATACCCACAGCATTATGTCTGTGGTGAACATTCGGAATCGAAATACGAATTAATGAGTTTGCCAATAACGAGTTCTTAATAAATTTAGTGTGGCCCCTGTTTATTAGCTTTTTCAATAGCTTGCCTCATCACGAGATAAGTGAGAATGCTCTGAGGGTTTCTAGCTTGCGAGGTTTGATTGATTGATTGATTGATTGATTGATTGATTGATTGATTGATTGATTGATTGATTGATTGATTGATTGATTGATTGATTGATTGATTTATTGTAGGGTTTAAGGCGCCGACGCGACGCAGGCGATGAGACGTGCCGTGTGGAGGGCTCCGGATTAATCTTGACCACCTGGGCATCTTTATAGTGCGCCACAATCCTGTACACAGGCGGTTTTGCTTTTCGCCTCCATCAGAAAAGCGGCGGCTGCGGACAGGAATCAAACCCGCGACCTCGGGCTCAGCAGCACAACGCCTTAGCTACTGAGCCACCACGGCGGGAAGCTTGAGTAGTTGTTTGGCGTCCGAGTAAATTTGATTCCGTCTTTCTTCACGCTAGCTTGATGAGTGATTTCCAGGTGCCAATATATATAGTCGGTTAAAGTGTCCCACGAGTTGGGAAATCCTGTATTCGTCCAGGCTCAATAGGTGTTGAGTTGAAAAAATACCCTGGTAAAGGATACCATATCTTTTCCCTATATTTAACTCCAGTCTTAGTTCTTGGGGAGTTAATGCTATGCCTAATTCTTCTTTTGGCAAAACTTCGTACTCAGACAAATGAGGAGGTTCTTTTGTTCGAAATGGATCAAATCCGCCTTTACTGACGTTCAGAAACAAACGAAAATTTATTAACGGACCTTTTTGCAACGCTGTCGCAGCTAACTTCACCTAGCTAACATGCAAAACATATAATATAATAGCTTAGAAAGCGTTGCACTTATTCCGGGTCACAAATTAAATGTTCGCTTGTTTCTGAAATTCTGTCGAGACTTATTTAAATCGTTTAAAAAAAGCTCCTTAGATATTTCATGGGGTCAGCATACAGGCGTTTTTTGTTAATTCCTTTATAACCTCTTCGCCCGATCCTTCTCCTGGATGTAGAGGTTTGATGATGAATCTTGTGTCGCCATTCTCGTCTCATTCAGAACTATACTTTTCCTTGACAGTAGTTCTCAAGTACTTGATACGCTTTTCATCGCTTTTGTTCCCGCAGTGGATTCCAGATTTGTTTCGTTAGGCTTATGGCGTAGCTCTCCGCCTCCATATTTACGGCTTTTATTTCCCTCTTAAACTTCTTATAAAGCTAAACTTTCTATGCCTCAGTGATGGCGTTGTTCTTCGCGCAAAAATGCACTACCCGAAAGTCAACTTATAGAATGAATGGTCTCAAAAAAAATTCTGCAGAACTTCAGAGAATTATCAACTAATGCATTGCATTCTTATGGCGCTTGCCTTGAGTGTGAGTTTTAAAGTAATTTTTTTGGTTTTTCTAAGCCGTGCCCGACCAATTATCTCCATTTACACCATTGTAGCGATGAAAAGTGGAACATTCGCGAAATCAGCATTATTGTAGAAATGCAGGGTGTTATACCGTTTGCCATATTCAGTAATTGTTAATATTTTTCTTATTTGTTAGATTTTCAAAATTTGTTCGGCCAATTATCTGCATTACGAATTTATAACGATTGCATTTCTAACTTTCGGGAAATCTGCATTATTGTGGAAAGGCCGAGGATTACACGGTTCGGCATTTTCAATAATTATTTTTTGTTTCCTATTTTTTCGTTTTTCAAAATTTCGTACAACCAATTATCTCCATTTACGCTATTAAAAAAATTACACTTTGAACTTTCGCGAAATGTGCTGCAATGTGGAAATGGCATCCGTTATACGTGTTGTCATTCTCTGTAATTTTTTAATATATTGTTTTTATTTCTGGTTTTTCAAGATTTCGGCTGACCAATTGTCTCCATTTACGTTATTATACCAATCACATTTAGAACTTTCGCGAAATTTGCGTTATTGTCAAATGTAGGGCGTTACACGGTTCGCCATTTTCTGTTGCTACTTTGTATTTTTCTTATTTCTTATTTTTTCAAAATTTTATTCGACAAATTATTTACATTTAGGCTATTATAACGATTACAGATGGAACATGTGCGATATCTACGTGATTGTGGAAATGCTATTTGTTATACGTTTTGCTATTTTCCGTAATTTTTCAATATTTTTCTTGTTTCTCACTCTTTCGAATTTCGCCCGACCGATATAAACATTACAGGAATAACATTCGCAAAATTTGCATTATTTCGGAAATGCCGGGCGTTGCACTTTTCGCCAGTTTTCGCAATTGTTTTTAATTGTATTACTTTTTTAGTTTTGCAAAATTTCCTGCGGTCAGTTATCTCAATTCACGCTATTATAGCGACTGCAGGAGGAACTACCGCGATATCTGCTGTTGGCGTTCCACGGTCCTGGCTGTTCGCGGTACTCGGTGAAGAATGCTACGCCATAAAAACCCCTGCTTCACTGAAAATCCCGGACCCTTTCCACTTACGTGAAACCTGAGGATATAAGTGAACATTTTGACAGACATTTGACATTTTGACATTTGACAGTATGGTTGGGGAGTTACTGAACTGAGAGAAACAAACTGGCGGAAGCGTCTTTTCGTTGAATCGTGCCATATCCAACGCAAACCTGGGAACGTTAATCGCTCGCTTGGCACTCTCCCTTCGGTGTACACACACGGATTACGTGCCGCAGCGAGGGGCTTTGTGCGAGGCCAGCAAAAGTGAAAGACTACAAGACGCAGCTGCAGCGTGGCCTCAGTCACCCCTGAAGAAGAAGTCGAGCGGGCTTCGAAAGGTCGGGTTTTTGTCTATGTATTGGTTGGAGCATAATTAAATCTCAGTTCAATGTATCACTGTTTTCCTTGCACCTTGGCGATTTTTCCAACGCAGATGACACAGTTGCGGGGTAGAGGTACACAGCTTGGCTGTAAGTCTCGCGTCTTAGAATCAGGAAGCGTTCTAGCGCGATGAATTGGAAAACGATTGTCCCGATGTGTTTTTTAGTATGCGTTTTTCCCACGGAGACGAAACGTTCCATCGCGAAATGTACGAAAACGATTGTAGCGTAACTACATGATACTACAAGGACATGAGACGCTGACGGCCCGAGACCCTAATAAAGGCCGCGAACACTGATGATAACAGCGAAGCTGATTGGTGTTCCCTAATATAACACCTCAAAGCAAGCAGATCAATCCCCCTTCGCGGAATTCATTTTTGCCTCGTTCGACTGCTCGCGCCGTCTACTGGAACCTTTTGTTACTTTAACTTGGAGCACTGCCACGAAGAGGCGCCGCGACCGCTTTTCGTATTTTCTTGGGGGGGGGGGGGGGGGGGGTAAAAATCAAACATACATGTATTTTTAATCAAATTAATAATGGAAATATCACATGCATTCATGTCTTGCCTCAAACATGCTTATTGTTTTCCTTTTGCTAAACAATGTTGACAATTTTAAATCTTGCCACTAGATTTAGTAGTTAAGAAACGTTTTCCTAGTATATAAACGTCTCGTTAAGGCGGTGTTTGAGGTTGCTGCATCTGTGATTCGCGCTTGCTCGCCCCCTCGCTAGGATATGCCTTCTCAACATTCGTGGTGCCACGTTACCAGAATTCGTCCCATGGAAGCCTCGACCAAGAACACTTTCGATGTTAAAAAATGTTTCTGAGCGCGCGTGGAGCTCACGTTGGCATAAAAAAAACCTACGGCCTTGCCTTTAACGTCAACCTTATGAGAAATCTCACTAACCTGACAGTTAGGGAGGCCCGAACAGGCATCCCCGCATTTCATGGTTCACACCTTTCGAATTCATTTCAGCGTACGTCCCGTGCTGGACTAGTCTTTTTGTTAGAGGCCGTTACTGTGCAGGCCTCCTCAATTATGTATGTGTGTGCAGGATTCCTAAGTGCTGTTCCTCAAGAATTACGATAGTGTTGATGATAGCGAAAACGGTTTCCAAGAGGAAGCCCTGACGTTATACTTTTTAATGCACGGGCGAACGTTCTCAAAACTACGCACAAACGTGGGAACAATCGGGAATGTTTTTCGCATACTAAGCCCATAGAAGTAAGGGAGCTTTTACAGTAAAGTTTGACCTTCACCGCTGACCTTAAAAAACCTGTCAGAACGAAACAGTAGCGTAGACATTCCCCACCGGCTGTCTTTTTTCTGTGTAGTGAACTTATACATGATAAATGGTTCGAAAATGTGGTGTATGCTTTAGTAAACATTTTTAAATGCAAAATGCAGGACGCTTCGCGTTGCTTTCAAGGCGTGCGCTCATGGCTGGACAAAAGTTTCAATTTCAACACACCATCGTGTTAACGTTTGGTCATGTTTAAACATGATTTGACACAGCAAAAGCCACAACTCTTGAGATATTAGTGCACGCAAAGGTATTCGGCATGCCTTGCAAGCTATAGTCATATACGGCAGGCGACAACCAATAGTAGCATGCCCACTGCTCACTATGTACGTTTCGTAACGCTAGAAATTAGGCCCCGCAGGCGGAAAAATATGGTTGCTCTGTGAAAACAAAAAGCTGACAACATCTAGACACTGTGTGCAGAGCGCTTTACTCACTTCTTAAAGCACCACAGAATTTCTGTGTTCTTGCACCAGACTAACTTTATAGACGCTCGTTTCCTTACACTTCCTGCCTTAACTTAATACGCTGCGTTTTAGGTCCCTGCCGGGGCAGGAAGCGACGACAAGATTGCGGCCCAAGGCGCGAAAAGGGTTGGGAGCGATAAGTATGGCACAACAATAGAAAAGAGATAATTTCGGCTGCTTACGTACTTCTAAATTTGATATTGCGATTTCCCGATGGAACAAAAAAGGTGGTAGAACAAATAAAATAGAAAAACAATTGAGCAGAACACCGCAAAATAAAAGAGCCCGATTTCAACTTCCTTAAGCGAGGTTTTGTGGCGTGCGCGCCGAGAGCTCTGGTGGCTTCCGCACCCCTCGCTCACCATGGAAAGCCAGAGGAAGAAAGGAACAGAACGAAGAAGAAGGGGAGGCAAATGTGAAGCAGCAATCTTTGCTTCCAGGAGTCAATATCTCGGTGCTCGCATGACCGAACTCGCCATTCCAGGGCCCCGAGAAACAAGATTACCCAGAGTCGATCGCCCCCAGGGTCAAGCCAGGGAGTCTGTGTAGCCGCTTGGAGCTGAGGGGAGAGAGGAAGCCGCGCACGCCCGCCACGGACAAAGACCAGCCATTCGGGATACGGTGGGATGGCACAGAAACGGCGAGCGGAGCGAAGCTGTGTGTTCGTCTCAGCGCTGCGAGATGACAGAGGAAAATGTCCAGAGGGATTTTGGGATTTTCCGACGCCTAAGAACAAGGAAGACCAGTGGTGGACTGCCTCTTGTTAGTTCTTCAGAAGCAACTCAGCCAGCGAACAGGTCGTCGACAAATTGAGTTAATTCTGAAGAGCAGCCGAACAAATACGCCGGAAAATTTTAACCCTAAGCGTACTGTTGCCCTGCACAGAACTGCTGACGCGTAATGCAACTTTATTCATGGCGGGGGGATATCGGGGACGGACGGTCTAATAGCACCGTCTAGGAAGATTGTTTGCGGCGCAAGCATCCTGGTGCCCTTAAGAGGGAAACTTAATTAGTAAAGAGACATGCACGACTGTGGGTGTATATCACGGCTGTAAAAAGGGTGTGATGTTTCTACAGCCATAGCTGCAAAGTTAGCGGAAATTTAATTAGCACAGGGTTTACCCTTACAACTGTTTCGAAAACTGATGCGGGGCGCGTATCCTTGATTTGTTGCCCTCCAACGCAATCGGCTATTACCAAAAGCAAAAAAAAAAAAAAAACGCCCGCAATATTCTAGCTCACAACAGAACTGCGGGAGAAGATTCAGATCTTTGAGTTACGAATTTGTCATGGAAACGGTCCAATAACTGCTATAGGAAACTTTTTGAGTACGGCGTTCTGCTGATATGTCGCTTAGCAGATTGCTTGTTTTCAGATTGCCTAGCAGCTGAGCGTTTGTTTGGTAATGGTTTTAGAGCAAACCCCCTTGCACCTCTCATTGGTTCCTGAATGGTACTGTGTAAACAAAAAGCACAAAAGGGTCGCTCAACTAAGGATATGTTACCACATCGCACACACTAAACATTCCAGCAGATTCCCGAATATTATATGATGTACGATGATCGCTGTTGTCCTGCAACAATTCGATGACAGTGAAAGTTTCATTTCAAGAACGTATTCATAAAAAATAAACGCTCCATTATACTAAAGTCTCCCGCCAGGCGTCAGCATTATCGAACACTTTTTTTAAACCCGCCGATGTCCCGAAAGCAATAAAATGAAAGCAACAATAATATGTGAAATTGGTGCCTGGGATTCAAACCCAAGTCCTCCGGAATGCGATTTTAGCACGCATCCGATACACAACAGCTCAAGCTAACTAAAAGTGGATATAGTTGCACTTAGCGACATTCAATTGGACATAAATTCTCTCTTTAGATTCTGTTATTGTCACTTTGGGGTCTCTTTAAGTGGGCGGGAATTATCTTAAAGCTTCAATTCCTAGAGATACAAGGCATATATCGTATATTGGTTGCAGGCTTTGCAATGTGAGGGAATACGAGAACGCAGCCGGAGGAATTATAGTAACACCCATGATGGAGAAGTTAAGCGAAGAGATAAGGAAAGGAAATAGGCAGATTAGCTGGTACAGTTCGCTGGACGCCTAGCGACACAGTTTTCGAATCTCAGTCCGCAATTAGTGCTGGCACCACCGCACATAGCGTGTCCTGGCATGTTGAAAGGATTGCAGATAGACAAGGGGAATCGGAAAGCAGACGACGCTACCTTCTTAGCTTGAAAAAAACGTTTGAGCACCTACTAGCATGCCCGTGTACGTGAAAGGGAGGGCAGATAGACGGCAACTACTGGAAAGCCGCTGGCGCCGGCGGCGTGACTCATGGATCAAAGTTTTAACGCCTACAGCGAGATGCCTGCGCGTACTGAGATAGTGCCGGAGAACACAGCAGAGGGACTTCTACCAATCGTAAATAGGGCCAGCCTCTATAGAAAAAAAATTTTCCACTATAATTAGCAATAATCAGTACGTGCTGCATTTGGCAAGACCATTTTTGACGTAACGGAGGTCGTCGCCGGCGTAGGCCACATTGATCTTAAGCCAATCCGATTGAAGGCGATTGGATTGAACTGGTGACTCTAAGCTTTGCTAGTCGACAGTGATGAAAGTGTTTATTACGTACAGCCTATTGCTCGAGGGTGAAGGACGCGCGATTTTGCAAATGTGATAGATGGCGATTTCCTTGAAACACCATTCAAGAGCAAAATTTATATGAAGAAGCGTCAGACCTCGTTTCCTAAAACTACTATTATTTCGTATCACGGCCGAGTAATGCAATCCCTCCATCTTGTCTAGAGTCAGCGTGTATAGTATATAATACATACCCGACACCATACAAACCCACATGCACCATCCTGTCATGTGTTTCCGTAGGAGCGTTCGTATGTGAGCTTGTATGTAGCGACACCACACGCATGCTCCTTTAGCAGTCCGTTTACCTTAAGGAAATACCGCCGCACCCGGGCGTAATATAACGGTAATAGATAGAAATCCAAGGTGGGTGAAGACAAGCTTCCGCCTGTCTTCATCTATTCCGGCGGGTACTACCCTTTGAACACAACATTTACCCTGATGGTGTTAAGGGAAGATCACGTCGTCGTCAAGGTACGTTGAGCGTAATGACGTCAGAAATGGATGGCCGGCCAGGGGTCAGCCTGGCGTGTTTGCCCACGGCGGATGGGGTCCGTTAGTACACCCCATGCAAATGTCGAGCGTGCTTCTCAAGGGGTTAGGGGGATATTATTAGCGCGTTTTCTGCAGGGTGTACTTTGCATGTGGCGTTTTTCGCATTGCGAGCTGCAGCTTAGGTTGAATACACGGTAGTCAGCAATTCTTTATACCTGCTGGCAGTATTACCTTGCTCGCTATCAATATTACTAGTATATATAGAATCAATCATACTGTTTATATAATTAATTAAATTCATATAAATTGTACAAATTATTATTGCGAATATTGCCGTTCTGTAATATTTAGTGCAGACAATTGGGGGAGTACAGATTTTGAGGCAGAAAGTTACTCGGGATCAACAAATGTATGTAGTCGCCTCTTGTGTTGTGTCCATGGGATTATTGTTCGCATTTTGTTTAGTTTGAAATGTTGAATTTACATATAGGCGCGTGGTTCGTTGTATTTTGTCGCGCACTGCACTGTTTCGGTTCTTTTATTCGACAATGGACTGCAGAGCGAGAGCAAAACGTGCGTGATGGTCGTCTATCAGGCTGCATGAATGCTGCTGTAATAAACCAACGGAGATTTTAATGGTATCACAACGACCAGTTTTAAACCAGGGTTTTTTCAGGCGTTTACAAGATGTGGTGTGCACCGATTCAGTAATACATCCAAAACAAACTTTGCAGGTCGTGGATAGTCTTTATTCTAGACCAGATTTATCTTTACGTATGCAAACCCGGATTTAGATCGTCTGGAAAAGGTTGGGCCAGCCGGATATTAGCAGAGATATGAGACGTCGTCACACCGTGGTCGTCTTTTCCGAGTAGTTTTGTAGGTATGTTTTTTTCGCCTGGGATATACGCAGCATATACTTTTGGTAACATTGTGGGCTAGCGGGGGCTTAGGTTGAGGCTGGTGCTTGGATTGCAAGGGTGGACGCATTGCTTCCCTTTCCATCGGCTCCCACCGCAACCGTTAGTCTTTAATTCCGCCTGGCCCGGACCAGCACCCAGGACACGGCGGAATGGCGGACCGCCGATGTGCGCCGCAATTTTTCACAGCCGCCGTGGATGTAAACAGTTAAAAGTCCAGCGCCGTATACTTCGCGTCGTTGAAACATGTACAACGAGAATCGCGTACAACCCAGCACGTTCATTCTATTCGGGGTAGAGATGTGGAGTCTTCAGTGACGCGTGTATAGTTGTAAGTATGCGCTTCCTAATCGCCATGATGATCGTCGTTTGCGACGTGCTCTTCCTTTTTTTGGTTACGGTGACTCAGACGCTTGACCAATCGCCCTTGTTGGCCCTACCTATTGCTATTAGCGCGAACGTTCCTTGATTGCTGCTTTTTTTTTATTTGCCATTCACCCAGCCCGACCGTGTGTTAGCAGTGTCGTCCGGCATTGTTCTGTGCGCTGCGCATGCGCTGCGGCTGCGTGTTTTACGTGGTCGTTCGTAAACTTAATTATTCACCACGCTATTGTTACTGCGTGAAGAATATGCACTAAATTCAACCGCGAAAGGGGTGCTTCTGCAAACTTGTGATACCCGTTAATACGAAATAAATCTTTTCGGCCTCAGCCAATGCCAATCCACGTCATAATTTCACTACGGTAAAGTTGCCACTGCGTCACATACTTACTTCTTGTTTTCACTATTATGTAAGTTACTCGAGCAAAGGTAATGGTGAATTTGGCGTTATTGTTATTCTAACGAGGTAATCTTTCAAATGATCCTAACTTGTATTTTGTTTTTATGGCCTCTTTATGCCAAGCAGTGTTTGGATAATATTGCCCTTTTAAAAAACATAGCGGCCTGATGACCAATCTCAGCGTGCTCAAATACTTTATAAGAGCTGCCGTTATCACGAAAAGCCACACACATGCAGAGAGAAACGAAACAAAAAAGCACAAATGCGCTGGCTACCGAATTTCTACCGTGTAATAATACAGCGGCCCTTATTCTTCAATGCCTGTGAGGCCACAGTGAGTGCTTCTCCAGAGTAGCAAAATGCATTGCATTCGGATTGATTTATGGCTGGCTACTTCGGTCAGTAATCTTCGGCATGTGAGAGTACCATGTAAAACCATACCCATATCACCCTCACAACGATGTGCAGACGGCTCGACCAGGCAAAAATGCTTTTAGCCCATTGGTCTAGTCTAGGCTTCCCATCTGTGGAAAAACACCTTTCGATAAGTTGAAGATATTTTGTGCACTTATCCCTATGGTGCAAAATAGTACCGTTGAATTTGCTCCATTCGGTATTAAGAATGGCCTAACCCGAGTGGTATTGTGCTCGACAACAGCGGATGCCCTCTTCAAAAGATCTAAAGACGTGCATCATGGTGCTTAGTGCTGAAGAAACCCAAACTTCAGTCTCTTCCCTACATACCCGCTACCCTTGCAGGCCTACTGGGTTTCTTTGGTGAATAAAATGTTTACAATAACAACAAGGTTTCCAAAACATTCTGTTCGGGTAGCCTCTAACCCCCAATTCAATCTCTGCACTGACGGACGACTGGTCGTTTCTCTGCTTTCTTTTTCTTCTCGGCCCCGTTGCTCTTAATACGACAAAGTTATCGCTCAAATGCCTTCGAAAAACTTCATCGGATTACACAATACCTCGCCCTATGTGACAATACGAACGCTACTACCAATAGGTTAATTTAACTGTCGGTTCCGCATTAACTAGCTGTAAGTTTTGTAAATATACACATGGTATGAACATGGGAATTGTGGCTTTAGTTTTTTTTTCGTATAAATAGGCAAAAGTGAGAGGAAAACGCTATTCACCCGTTTTCGTCCCTTGGATGCTTTCTTAGTTCTCTGCATACTCGCTATTCTGCCCCTTTCACGCGGTTCAAATAAATAAA
Organism: Haemaphysalis longicornis; assembly: GCA_013339765.2. Taxonomy (NCBI): domain Eukaryota; kingdom Metazoa; phylum Arthropoda; class Arachnida; order Ixodida; family Ixodidae; genus Haemaphysalis; species Haemaphysalis longicornis. Next base: position 212,440,157 of record CM023449.1, read on the forward strand.
AGTATGTCGCTTGGAATGCCGCCAAAACGTCTTTTTTTTTTCATTCGGGACGCGGCCTGTGAAATATAAATGTCCCCTATTCCTTCTTTTTTTCTGCTACTAGATGCCAATTTCAGTGGCGGTAAATGAAAGAAGCGGCATTTAATCACAAAGGTACACCAAGAAAATTGGCCAGAACATGTTTGAACAAGGCAAGGTTCAATTAGAAAACACTGTTTTTCTCGGGCTTTACGGTGATTGTCTTATCTTGTGGGAATAAAAATCTATTGCCTTGGAGGATTGCATTCGGCTTCTGGTAATTACAGTGGTTCACTGTTCTCGTCTTTCTCTATTTCTAATGGCTGAAATTGACCCAGTTTCGCCGCAGTGAGGTTGAGAAAACTTTCTTGGCAGAATAGGAAGCACAAAAAATAAATGAATGCAGATGTATGTTCTATCACGTTGGTATACCACCTTGTGCTTAGAATAGAATAGGATAGGAATATTTCTAGTAATATGAATGCAACCGATGGTTTAACGCGTCTTCACGTTTACCAAGCGTTGATCAGGGGTTATGCCCTAGTCTTCACTACCGCCATTCTGCCCGTTTTGTGGGGGTTCATGAGGCTTGTTCTTTTCGACCGCACCCAGGGCCTGCTGGACGGCTCATAGTTGACTGTCAATGTCTGTAGACTGCACTGCACTTTGCAGTCCGAAGGAGGATGTCCGGGAGATAGCTTCATTATACAGGGAACCGGCCGCAGTCTCATATCATATGCCATTGGTCCGCCGGATCCACTGCACAAACACTGCACACACCACCCGGATAGAGTCCTGGGTGAAGCACGTGTAGCACTGCCGGCGCAGGTAGTGACCCGGTCTGTATCAATTTTACGACGACGGCCTCCTCCCGACTGAGTGCTGGGCGGAAAGACGACATTGTCCGCATGGCAAGGTGGTAATACTTGGCAAGTTGGCCATAACTGTCAACTTGGTCCTTGGTTTCGAACCACAACACGGCACTGCGGTCACTCTCGCGGGCGCGGATATTAAGCGCTCGCGCCGCCGAATGGGCCGTCGCGTTGTGGTTCGTTGAGAATGCACACGCGTCCACGTGCGGGGAACCATTTGGTACGGATGGTGCTGCCGCGGTCTTCGAGCTTGAGGTTGCCGAGCTTAGAAATCCCAGCAAAAGGCTTTGGAATACGCAGGAGGAAATGTCTAATGCTACACATATGCTTAAAAGAAGATTTGTTGATCACAAAGAATTCTCTCGGTTCCAGTTTGCCTGCACCAGGAAAGACCAGTAAACGCGTTTCTTTGCATAGCAGAGCTTGGATACAGCAGCGACAAATTCATTAAATCACCCGTCGACTGCTACAGGCCTATTACATTTACAAGGAATATTCTTTTTCAACTAACAGACCTACTATTTTGGAATAGGTTGTGGATGTGGATGTAGCTGAGGTAGATCTGAGGTGGACCACAGTCTCTTGCTCTAGAATTGGATTACAATGACGCACACCCAGCTTCCCATAAAGTGACATAATGCATAAATGCTTCGTCTCCCATTGACAAACTACTAACGTTGTTGCAATTGACAGCGTAACTTTTGTGAAGGAAATGTTTTATGAGAAAATTCTTAAGAATGCCGGGTTTTATATATAGGCTCTTTTCTATACTGGCATCTATAGCAACAAGTTTCGGAACTTGTAGCACGGGTAGCGGGGTAGGAAAGTCTCAATATTATTTAGGGCAAAAACACCTCGGGAGTGTTTAAAGGAGCCGTGCAGACAAAACAGAAGTTTGGTTCATTCGAAAGATGGCCTCGTTAGAATCATACTGACACAAACTTTAACGCACACTTCGCTCAAATAATCTTTATAATTAGGAAAAAAGAAATGGCCATGCGACCCAATAGCCCATTTCTCGCAACAGAACCTATGATGCCATATGAGCCCAGATGTGCGATTAGCTGAGACCGGAAAAAGCAAACGCCAATTAGGTACGACTCATAAGTTTTCCGAACGACGTATTCGCGCTTAAATGTAATGCATAGTCACTGTACAGCAGTAAGAATGTTGCGGTAAAAAATGAAAGTTACAAAAATACACGTAAGCATAGAAGTACCCATGCGCACTGCTGTTAGTACTGGACGCACTATGCTTGTTTTAGCTGCACAGAAGTCCGCCGCTTTAAAGTTGTCTTACAAGACACTGGCCGATAGACGTGCGCGTCGTTGTTTTATGTGACCATGTTTGTCGGGGATACCCCATATTTCACGAAACGATTACTTTCTACATTAACAAAAACAATCTGGTTACAAATACGGTCAACAACAAAGCAACGGCAAACAACGGTCTGTGGATAAGTGTATACGGTCGCCCCCTCTGAGACGACCCACGGCAATCGAAGCTGCAAAGCCGAATGACGCAGTGGAACTTTGTTTGAATTCCCGCACCTATGACTCCATGCTGACATCACAAAAAAATCTATTTGGCGGGAGAATCAAAATTTTAACTTTAATTGGTTAATTTCTCACTCAATACGGCATCATCTGCTGCCGGACAAGCGCTGGGGGCACTATGAAACAAAATCTTTTGAATAAAACAAACTTGTATTTTGGCTCCATCGCCAGTTTAAGGACAACGCAGTTGCATAACAGAAGCAGCGGGGTTACTTTAGTTATAAATAAGCGTTGGAGTGGATTGTTGCATAAACATAAACCTACGCACGTCTGTTTCCCGTTAATACGGTGTCTACAAAAAGGGCGACCACTGCAAAAGCGAAATGACTATCACACTCAGTCCTCAGAAGCCATTTTCATACGTAACCAACATCACCAGAAAAATATGTCTGGCTAGTCTGGTACGTCAAGCAGCAGCCGTGCAAAGGTGCCCTTGGAGCGGGGCCCAAGCGTACGGGCGGACAAGCACAGTGGATGAGCGGGCGGTCGGGCGGACGGAACGGACGTGCGGAGCGCATCGGCAGGACCTGTCGACAAAAGCGGATAAGTCTTAGAAGTTTGGGATTCCGTTTTTAAATTGGTAATCCTTTAGAGAAAACAGATGTAGTTTCACTCACTAGGGTTAGGTGGAAAGGAGCAGGAGGGGTTAGCGTAGGGAAGCACTCGAAACAGATGTGACACGGGCTTGTTACACGTGAGTGTCTAAACGAGTCGTAGTTAGTAAGACTGATTATTCGTTACTTAGGGATGAATTTATGCTGTACGAAAGCATCGGAAGTTATATTTTGCTTCATCACTAACGTGGACTCCACGGGAGAACGCAGCAGTGCATAGGTTAGAGTTGGGCGCGCCCTAGCACGCGCAGTACAATGCCACCAGAGAAAAGCCCAGTGTGGTGCGCATGGGGTACGTGCGGGAATACGCCCTTAAGGAGATGAGGTTGGAGTCGGTAGAGGAAGTTGAAGGGCAAGAGTTTATGTGCCGAGTGTGTGTGCTAGCCCCGCGCAGCCACCGGCTCGAGGAAGAAAAGCAGCAGCTCCGGGTGCAAGATGGAGAGTTACAGGAGGAGCTGAAAAATGAACGGAAGCAGCGGCAGGTGCTTGAAGAGAAGGTGGCGCAGATGGAGGGCAAGCTAGGAACGAGGGACGACATTCCGGCCAAGAATGGCGCACGCAGCGATGCAGATGCGTGAAGAGTGCTTGGCCCCGAGGAAAACTATGGCGGAAAGGGCAGCGATGGTCACCGCGGGAGTATCAGTGTAGCTGTCGCAAAGGAGTGTTGCGAAGCCGGAAGACCGTCCGCAGTGGATTTGAGAGATAAGGAGGTCAGGCTGACTCAGAGACAGCGAAAGCAGATGGCCGCGCTGGGGTACGGGCGAAGGGAAGAGATGGGCGCATGGTGATCGTGGCAGGGGACTGGAACATGCGCTTCTCCGAGGGGGAGATAAAAGGACGGCTGAGGGGAGGTGACAGAGTGCAGCTTAACGTGTTTCCTAGACAGAGAGTCAAGGTACTTTTGTAAAATGTGAAGGACAAGATGTGGCAGAACTTGCAGGAGTATAACCTCGTGGTTAAAGCCGGAGTAACCAATGACTATCTGCAGGGAAGGGGCGCTTGACTGCGAAAGCAACTAGAAAAGGGGATGAGGGAGCTTCGGGCGCTGTGGCCAAATGTACAGATCGTCATGAGCATGGTACCCGAGATTACTGGGCGAGGGTCGCATGTGAAGATGGTGGTGCTGGCGGTGAACAAAGAGATACAAGAGCTGGGCAAAGCGATAAATCTCGCAGTCGTCGACATAAACAGTGATGTCCGACGGGTGGTCTTGAAACAGGGGTTCCAGCGGGACGGAGTCCACTGCAGCGGGTGGGAGAAGTCGTCGGGCGACAACACGCGGCCTGAGCAGTGGCTTTTTTAGAGGCGTCGCAGGCCTTTGCGAGGATGGAGTAAGCGGGGAGCAAAGGGAGTTAGCTAGGTCGGTACAGGGGGGTGCAGGAAGACAAAGGGGGCGACGCCAGTGTGTAAACAAGAGAGGGCGAGAACTGAAGATCGCGTACATAAACATGCAGGGGGGCAGGAAACAAGTGAAAGGGACGGAGTTTTGTACACAGCTAGAAGAAGAAGATATACAGGGTTTATGGAGCGACCAAGACGCACCTAGTGGACCTGAAAGAACTGCCGCTAATCGGAAAGTATGTATGGGAAGGTTGCCATAGGACAGCTGGATTGAGAAAAGGCAGAGAAGTAGCTATGCTTATATGACAGGACGCAAATTGGAAAAGAGTGAAAGAAGAATGTAAAGAACACTTGAGGGTGAAAGGGACGGTACGAGGTAGGTACGAGTAAGGGCGTGCCTAAAGATGGGCATCGAGGATTCGAAACGATCCGGGGAGGTACTGTTGGTAGGAGACATGAGCGCCCAAATTGAAGATTAGACGGGTACACAGACTGCAACGGAAATGTAATGCTAGATATGTGGGAGGCACAGAACCTGATCATTGTAAATAGTTAACAAAAAGGCGAGGGTCAAATAACGTGCGAATGTGGTAGGAGACAGTAGAGTATGGACTACTGCCTTCTCTCGGAGGGACTTTATGACGGGGCGAATGGAATGAGCATAGATAAGGAACGGAGTAACAGTCTGGGCAGTGACCACAAGCGCATACAGCTGAATTTTGCGAACCCGGGTGGCCGAGCGGGGCAGTACACAAAGCTAACCAATAAACAAATTGTGGCTATAGCCAAAAATGTAGCTGCTGACATAGAAAGAAATATGAGAATGTGACAGGCTCATCAAGGCTATGTAGGAAGAAATAGTCAAGGTAGAAATGGCAGATAAATTGAAATAAAAGGAAACTCCAAGAAGCTCGTGGAGCGAACAGATCAACGAGGCTATAGAGAGGCGTAAACAGGCGTCTAGAGAGCGCAGGCAGGCTAAGAGGGCAGGAAGGTAGCAGGAATAGGTATTAATTATTAATTAATTCTATATTTCGTTCTATTCACCTTGCACTCTTGTATGATTTCCGTTGTGTGATGAGCCCCTCAAAAGATTGCTAGCAGGGACACTAGTGCTTTCAATTTCTGGCGGCTTCGTTGAGGCTAAATTTGCAGTGGTATTTCACCACAGTACAAGCTGAATAGCTGGGTGTCAGTAGAAGGGATGCTCTAGACTGCAGGACCAGCTAACTAGCGGTACCCAGTCTGAGAACAGATTTTAACCCTAAAGTGTTTCTTGCCTATATTGGCCAAGGCGCACAAACAGTTGTCCGTGAAAGGCGTTATCAAAGCAGGCACTACAGCGACGTCAGATGAAAACGCCTACAAAATCACCAGCAAATAACGCAATTTCATTTAAAAAAATGAATTTGAAACGCGAAGGGAGTGCAATAAAACTGCATGCACGCGCAGTCACTGCAACAAGAGACTCAAATAAACGAATAGGGCGTTAAACAAGCGATTACGAAAGAAGACACCAAAGACATAAACAGCCGCCTTGTGTCTGATAAAAATCCCGGGCCATCTCCACTGCAGTGAAAACTGGGGAGGAGCGAGGCATGCCCTGTACAAGTGTATTCTTGGCGCCTTGCCGTGTTTGCCAACGGAGATGGAACCGTTGCGGGACGAGGTATAAAGCTTTTGTGTGAAAATTTCTTGTCTTTGAAGCACCAAGCTCTCTAGCGCGGGGCGTAAACGAATGTTCCGGAGTTTTTTTTTTTAGCACGCGTTACGTTCTAGCGCGAGGTGTAAACGAGTGTATCGCTGTTTCAGAAGGGTTAGTCCATAGACGACGATAACGACGACGACGACAGGACACGCCAGCAGCCCGAAACCGTAACGAGCTTCGCCCCTAAAAGTCTTCTGTAGTGATTTAGGAAGCAGTTGGACAAAAATAGGACCAGCGCAAAAGTAAGAAAAGACAATGGAAGTGGAACACAAGTTGTATCAAAGTACCTTTGAGAGAGCATGAATTGACATTAGAGCCCCCCCCATCATTCCATCTTTCTTCACATTGTACTAAGTCCACCAGATGTAAACCAAATTTTAGATGCAGAGCATCTCATTCCCTCGCCTTGTCCCTCCGGCGTCATCGTCGGCGTTGTCCGCCCCTCCCCCATTCTCCTCGCCACGCCAGCTGCGCTCTCCGCCGCTCACCCCCTCTCCTCTCCGATAGCGAACACTCTCTCGCGAGGGGCATTGGATTGGATTCGATTGGATTGGCTTGAATTGGATTGGATTGGATTGGCTTGACTTGTCTTGGCTTGAATTTGGATTGGATTGGATTAAAGTGGATTGTGTTGGATTGTGTTGCGTTATAGCCGCGGCACGTTGCGTCATAGCCGCGGCAGACGCGCTGGGGCCGGCGCATGTGCAGTACTCTTCCGCGGTTTCCTCTCCTTCGGGCGCGCTGCGCATATAACCGGTGTGCCGTTCTCCGGCGAAGCAATATCCACGCTTGGCTCAAACACCTAGAGTCCACGCCGTTTTACAAGTACGCCAATGTCGTCATCGACTGGGACCGGCTTACGCAGTCCCCTCAACGTTATGCGCGCTATAAAACGCGGTCCCTTCGCCGCTCCGCCTATGCGTCGCATCTACACAGGGGTTCCCGCGAGGGGAGGTGGGAGTTTTCTTTTCCTACCACTGACATTTGAGTGTATTTATTGATTAATTATCGCACGTTTTTTCCCAAAGATATGATGCACATTTAAGGCTGCGTTCATTGCGCGAGGTAAATTTTTCGTCAAAAAAGTTTAAATGCAGAAAAGGCAAGTTGCAGCTCAGAATTTTTAGGATAGGTCTTATGAACATAATAAACATGATAAATAAAAACACAATAAAAACTCCACAGTCCACCGTCAGCCGCGTTGCAAAGTGACGCAAAATGCAGTGCTTTGATGGATTACGGAACGCGCCGGAACGAGTTTGCTGCGAGGTGAGAAAAGGTCGGCGAATAGCGGCTGCTGCTGTCACAGTGCAGGACATCAAAACAAGCACGGCTGCCGACGCAGCAAGCTGAGCGCGTTTTTTTTCTTTGTCTTGTGAGTACGTGCATTTAGTGAGAGTTTCTTCCGCACCAATATCGAACTCATGCTTGCCGATATCGCTCATATCGGCAAGTCTGCGGCAATAACGTAGCCATGTCTGCGTTGAAAGAGGAGGAAACACAGGTGCGCACGACCACCGTCAGCTAGATTTGGCACACATACGAGATATGGCCACGGCAAGTTCAAGGTGCGATCATTGCGCGGGAAATAAAAACATCTCGTACTTTGATGACGAACTTCAGGGGTGCGATCAATAAGCGAGTGCTATCATTATGCGAGTAAATGCGGTATTTCGCCCCGTAAACCAACGCACCGCGACATTACGGAAGCGTTCCACACGTACAAAAAAAGAGCCAGTTGTGTCAGCCAAGCAAGCGTGTTTCTTCATCCAAAAGAGATTGCATGTCTGGGTGGGCCTTGACTGTAGCCGGTGTCTATCAGTTGCCTTATCACCGTGGTTTTTGTAAACTTGTTTTCCTCACGCGCAGGGTTTTTTATTGCTTTAAGTGTTTATATTCATCCTTCTTGATATTAAAATATATTTTTTATGACCAGAGGCTGTCTTTGCATTCCACTTTCCTTCTCTTTGTTTGGGTTCGCGCTGGTTTCATCCAATAATACGCCTATCTCTCAATTACCGCCTATCTCTCAAATTTCAATCTCCTCAGCCCCATCCCGATCCACAACAAACTGATGCACAACTATTATATGAAATAGCGGTTTATTCAATCAAAAGCGGTCTGGCACGGGTTGTTTGAGCGGGTCCTCCCCCGAACGAACTGGTGTATGTGCACAAACCCTATTGCGATCACCATGAACTGGCCCATGAAGCAGCAGGTTCCAAGAACTGGCCCAGTTATTGACTACTGAGAACGACCAGCATTAATTTGTTTATTTTCTCTTACCCTCCCTCCCCATTCCTTTCCCCATCGTGACCAGTGGTCATCCTTTTCTATTAAAGGTTGTCTCTCTCTCTCTCCGTGCCGGGCGCGTGTGGAAGGGGGCGTGGTGGTTTGACCTCTAGCTTTCAAGGCCAAAACTGGTCACCCCGCGAAGACTGCCCGAGGCAGCGTACTGTAGCTTCCGCTACAAAAAATATTTGCATGCAAATTTGCTTAAATAGAACCATCCAGCCAGCAATAAAAGAAGCGCTGACTTCTTCTCAGACAAATCAACCAAAAAAATCCAATGGATGCCATGGCAACATTCCCATATTTGATAACCTTTCGCACGCAAAAGCGACAACATGCAAAAATGTACCCAGGGCAAAATTTCCTGGCATAAAAACGCGAACGCGACAAGAAAAAAAGGAAGCAGTGCTCGGAGATATGGAAATCAATTCTGCCCTCGAGATGGTCAGCGCCTCCCGTGATGCGCGAAATTGAAGCAGCCGTTCTCTGTTCGGCAGTCTTCTGCTAACGTCCGCGTGTGGATGGATGAGAATCAATGACAGGGCGGTAAGAGGAGCAGAACGGCGATCGGAAAGGCGCTGGTGTCGGGAGAGCCGAGCAGACGAAGGAAAGCCAACACGGCCGAAATTCGCACTTTTGGTGGTGAGAGCAATGATAGGAAAGAATTACTACGATAGAATAAATCGGAAACAGCAGGGCGTGTGCCGACACTTGTCTAAACGAAGAAGAGAAACAGTAGCCACACGTTGAATGGAAAGGGGCGTGGACGAAGCATTCCGCGAATCGTTGCACGCACACTGGAGAACTACGTCTGCCGGACGAAGCAAAGTGTGAGCAAAATATTGGATGCCCACTAGGACAAAAAAAAAAAGGAAGGAAACGAACGTAGGCACCTAGGCGTAATAAAAAGCTAGACAGGAGAAGTATGTGGGAAAATTGTATGGAACAAAATGATAAAGGAGCGTAGAAGAGTGGTCGTTTCTGGCAACCTTGCAAAACAAAGAACAGCTTGCTGGCTCGAACGACCGGAGTTTCCACACAGGAATTCCAAATTTGAAACCGGCGCTGGACTTTCAGTGCAGATGCTACCGCCGCCCAATTGTTTAAATAGCCGCTATCCTCGTCTTTTTCCCCGAAAAGTGTGCGGGAGGCTTTCTCCCTTTTTAAATTCTGATCTAGCATTCTCGAGCAGTCTGGGCCGCGAGGACCTCCGATGCAAAGGCTGTTGAAAGCGCTTGTTGCTTGTTGAATGGGCGATGTGCGTGTACTACGTTTTATGTCTGAAGGGTTCTGTGCAATGCCATGTACGGGACGCGGGTTAGCTGAAACTATGGAGATGGCCGCTGCCGCCTTAGTGTTCTTATTGTTGATCACTGCGTAAGGTGTGGTTGACTGATAGCCACAGTCAAGTTCGTTCACAGTAAAAGCTGCTCAAAAACAAATGCCACCTAAGCTACATATGGGTGACGAGGAGAATGATCTCTTGTTTTTGTTTCTTTTCGACTTTTATTAGGCACCTAAAAAGAATATAACGACCCTAAGCAGATTCGTTCTAAGCGCGCACGGACGCTTCGTTCTAGAAAATCAGCGCCATTTAGCGCGCTCCAATCCATCGTATTCGGCTTATATGTATGCATCAGATTCACCACAAATTGCTTCTTGAAAACCTTTGTCGACGTTGTATGGAGCTCTATCGCCGAGCAACGCCTCACCGCGGCCTTCGACGCGCTCCGCGCATCTTTCATACTACGCACTCTCGCCTACCCGTCCTCTCCAGTGCTCTCCTGCAGTACCCGCCCTTCGCCCGCATCGGTTCATAAAGATTTCCATTTAGGCCTACAAATGGAGCCTAAAATATTAAAACTGCCGGTGTTTCAGAAAACCTGGACGCCGTGGTTTCACGCGGGCGAGTCCCCGTTCATCGTGGAGGGATTCCCAGCTACCCGACGAGCAGGAACTACAGGACGCAATGGCCGCGGCAGCGGCTTTCTATTGTTTTCGCACCTATTCGCGCTTGTGTTCGGGACGACGCTTCTTCAATTCCCGCTCTTCTTCCCAGCGAACGACATGTGTCCGTCGCATAGCGAGTTAAAGCTGGAAGGTCTTGAGCATTTTTTTTAGAGGACAAGCATGTAACTGTCTGTTTCCCTCCTCCGTCGTAGGCATCGTACTATCTGTGAAACAACCCAAGCCAGACCGAAGCCGCTTGATTACGGATAAAAGCTTGCATTACGCTTCGAGCCATGAGACTTCCACGTTTAAATCTCGAACCAGCACAACGGGCATTATCGGGAGCGACATGGAGCCCACCTGGGCGTGCTCGCCCCACTTCTCTACCCCCTCCGCAACCCACGCACGCATAAATCGGGAACCGGTGATGGGCGCATACTTCGGCGTGAACTACACCGGCGAAAATGTCGCTCGGAAAGCCTTTCAAGTTGAAGAATTATGAGCGCACGCCGGCGTTCTTACCGGGCAACCGGCTCTTCAATTCACAACTCGGCGAGGTGGAATTCGAGCCGGCCGCGGCGGTGGCGGCTTTCGTTAATTTTTACGCCCATTCGCGCTTCTGTGTGTTCTCCGCAATCATCAGATAACGGAGCTACCGCCGCAGTCAACAGATAGCGCAACTTGTGAACGAGGCATCGGCGGCAGCGAGGGGAATAGCACTGTTGATAGAGCGGTCGGCGGTGTGGAAGAGAGACCCGCAGCGGCACCGAGTAAAACGGCTTCACCGGAATAAAAACTGGTGGGTTAGAAATTTACTGCTCCGCAGTAAAATCCAAGAGAATGCTCCGAGCGCTCGTATGCGTGTGCCTCGCGGCAACTACCCAGTGTCACCGACGCACGTTTGTCAACCCAAGCGTACCCATTTAAGGAGATTGGCGAAGCTTGGCCAGAAATAAACTACAGCGTTCGCCATAAACATAGCAACACTTGCTCGGAACGAGAAAGACACGTAACAGCGTCCGCCCCTCGAATATGATGTCCAATGATTATCACTTCCAAGAAAATGAAGGAAGCTCGCTTTTATAGCAACAATGGTGGAGTAAAGGCTACGGCAGCGAAGAAGAAGCAAATCGGCTGCAATCGTGGACTTGAACAATCTGATAGTCTTGAAGGTTGCGTACAGCTTCGCTGCCTTCAAATCTTGCCATTAGTGTGGGCATCCTTAAATTTTTTTAACGGCGCCATGCTTACTGCACTTCTGCTTTTTGTTCTCATGTAACTTAAAAAAAAGAGTGAGTCAATTGGTTTACTGATCGTACGGTTTAACGCGCCGACGCAATGGAGGCGATGAGGCGTACCCTAGTGGAAGGCTCCGTAATAATTTCGACCACCTGGGGATCTTTATCGTGCGCTGAAATCTCGTACACCCGGGCGTTTTTGCTTTTCGCGCCCATCAGAAAAGCGGCCGCAGCGGCCGGGAATCGAACCCGCTACTTACTGGCACAAATAGGAGTTTGCTTTGATATTTTTGATATCAGGCACCTGATGTAGTATTAATAGCGCCAAACCTTCAAGCTACGCCGTCAGTTTAAGGGATAATGCTTCATTAGTTTACGGGAGCTGGAGATTTCATGCAGAGTTGTGTGAAGTGTGTATGACGATGTTTATTAGGCCCGGTAGTGTAAACAGGCAGCGAAAGTGGTAAAACATCGTGTGCAGCGAACGGCCGTTCTATGTCATTCATAATTTTTAATGCTTTATTCATAGCTGCATATTTTATCTTTTTTGTAGACAGTAGTCAACCGCTCCCGCTTTCCCGCAACTCAGCAAACCAATAAAGCTTGTGACACGGTTTTTCACTTCTCGGAATTTCGGCATTTTTACCCCGAACGTAATCAAAAAGTACGCACTACGTCGCATTGCTTAAAATGGCGACTTTTACGGCTCCTTTTTAAGCATTTACTTTAAGGCGGCGACTCTTCTGGATACTTTAGCAATTTTCTGGCGACTTTTTCTTCTGAGGAACCCGAAAGCCTGGTTGGTTCGTCAGATTGCTTCTGCGATGATTTTTCAGGCTATCTCTGCCTTCAAGGCGGCGACATTAGCCACCTAAAATTTAGAACCGATTTTTACTTCCTTCGCTCACACGTTTTCAAGGAGAAATATGCTAGCAATCCGCAAAGCTTAGCCCCGCAGACAGTCATTGTGCCATAATAGCCGATATCATAAGATATTTTTCCATATGATGACGCAAAAAAACGGCTTTTTAGGAAGCTCTTTCGCGTTAGAAACGCGTGTAAATTGACTGGGAAAACTAATAGGACGGCCTACATGTTCTAAACTGGAATGCGGTAAGTTAATTAATAACGTTAATATTTCACATCACTGGCATCATCGTCGCTTCTAACCAACGTGACACGAATTCGAGGAACGAATTTTGTCGCGCCGTGGACTCTCCACTTGCAGAAAACGTAATGCGACGTATTGCTTGCACGATTCAACCGGTCGTAATTCAAATATTCATTGAAAGCTAGTAGGCCCTGTTAATAGGCCCTATTAAAATGCCGACACTAGACCGCGATGCTTCAGAAAACGCACGGGCGTCGCTGCTGGACGCATGTGACACCGCAGCTCCGAGCGCCGCCTTGAATGTTCTCCATTCGAACGTGACGCCTGCGAACCCACATTCGGAAGCAGCGAACAATGGCGCACCACTGCCGTTTTTTAGAGGCAGAATCATGATCCCTACGCTTACTCACAAGTAATGTGTCAGCCAACTGAATGAGGAACGCCGTCATAAGGCGCTTCCTCCTTAGGCATGATCACGTGTCGCCCTTTCCTCAACGTTTAGGATTTGTGGATTCAGGGAAGTGTGGTTGTGTGTTGCGCTCCAAACACATTCACCGCCTATTATTATATTCTGTGCCCTTACTAAGGGGCCAAAATAAAGGAACTAAATCGGAATTTTTCTGTGTGATCCAAAATACTTGCAGGCGTTTCACGAGAATGTTGCGTGCCGGAGCAGCTTACACCCGTTCTCTCATCGTTGCCGGGAAGAAAAGAAAAAAGCTCACCATAAAAATTCAGCGCTTAAAACTCCTGGAGCTGGATTAAGGAGCGAGAACTCACGGTGAGAAGCGCTGACACACATTTATCCGCGTCTTGGTTTTATTTGCTGTAAAATGCCTTTTCCGGAGTTTTCCGTCGTGAGCCGCCCTGAGCTCCTCATTAGGGGACTTACTGCAAGGGAAAGATATCAGAGCGGGAAGGTTTTGCGAGTTTCGGTACATTTTGACGCTTGCTTTAAACGTGCCCTGAAGGGGTGGAAGGATATGATGTGCACACGGGGCTTAATTAGGGTATCTGGGTGCCTTGTGCTCATGTGAACAACTTAAGAGCAATTCCAGCAAGCAAGCTACGGGAGGTGCAGATGGAGTTAGCTTCAAAAATTTGCGTGTGCCGTCCAACTCCACTGGGTCCTTGCAGAATACTGCGCTATTCTCGCGCAGCCAGTATTACGGCCACAACTTTATGCCGATGTTCCCTGCGTTTTGTAGCTGGCATTGAAGCTTTGTGCTGTGTTGCTGCATTGGTTGAGTGCGTGGGAACTTGTACGTGCTTGCGTGTGTGCGTGTGGGGGTGACGGGCGCGTATATATATACGTGCATCCATATGCGTTGGTATATGCGTGCTGGTGGTGGTGTGTTGACCTGAAAGGGACGCTGAAACAGCTTTCCGGCTATTTTAATATCCTAAATGCTTCGAGAACGTAGTAACAAACACACTCAGTACCGAAAAGAAGGGGTCACAAAGTACGTCAGCCTAAAATTACTGCTCTATGCCTATGAGAAATCTTGGAAACGTTCCCTGAAGAATTTTCTTTCTTTGCAGGTCTTGGCGTTCTTCCACCGCCGGAATTACGTCATTACAGTGGTGGAGCGGCTATTGGCCGGCGTTGTTTTAGTTGCAGCAATTCGGTTTCTAGCCGCTTTTAAGAAATAAAAAACATGCCACAAAATCAAAAGCAGCAACAGAAGGCGCATCGGCTGCGACAGGTAAATCACCCAGTGCGCCTCGGTACTGGCGATAACTAGCTTTCGCAGTGTTTTCAGACGCGAAGGAAAGAAAGAAAGAGTTTTCCGGCAATGCTTCAGAATCCCTTTAAGTACACGCTTACGGTAAATTGCGGTCTAAAATTGTTACCGTACGTCATAATGTTCAGTTAACATTTTATTTCAATCCCACCACGTCTAGTCAGACCAGTTTTTCGAAGTTTTGCAGTTAAATTCAACCCTGGAAATAACTCAATTTCCCGGATAGCATTAGGGGCTGAGGAACGTCGAGGTTGAACTCAACGCGATAACATGGGAATTCGAGCTCGCGCTGGACGACATCACCCTAAGAACGCTTTCACCAACAAACCTCGACGATAACTCTACGGGCAGTGCATTCCTTTTTTGAGGCTAGCGCAGGCTGCTTGAAAACCAGTTGATTTGTGGAGAATTGAAAATAAATTTTCTGGAGATGTGCGGCCTGCGGAAAGGAAATAGCAACGATTTCATGATCGTATTGCAATGTGTTAGTGTCCACAGAGGGACGTACAACATACGACAGCTACCACCTGTAAAGGACAATATTTAATTAGGGCCTGCCGCCAAGTGTACCCCAAATAAAGTTGGCCCAGCTTGCCCTATTATTGCAAGGCTGGAGAAACAGCAGAGCTGGCTCCCCCGCTCCCTTCGTCGGTGACCCCGGTGTTGCACCTCACGTGGATTTCCGAAGTTGCCGCTGAAGGTTCTCCGTGGCTGGCGTGCTCGGATCGTTTTGTCCGCAGCATTCCACATCCCTCCAGGCAGAGGACAGGAAAGAGCGCCATCAGGAACGAAGAGCGTATATGAAGACACTCCGAATAGACCGCAGAGAACTACCCAGACCACCTGATTCTCTTCCGAGGAAGTACACGACACTCCTAAGGCAAGCACAAACACTCTCCCTACCAAACGACTACACTCTGCACCAAATACAGAACAATCCAAGCAGACCCCATTGCCAAGTGTGCGGCTCCATACCGACACTCACACACACTTACTGGACCTGTCCCAGAGCCCACACACCGCAACGTCGCTGACTACACCATCACATTTCCTCCTGGGAGGCCTGGGTTGCCCACCTCGACAACACGACCTCTTTGTGGACGACTCTCCTTCAGCACTTGCTCACCATCAGGGGGAGGTCGTTTGATCTCAACCTCCTAGAGCGTGGACCCGGATATGGGTCGTATTAATAAACGTTTACTCTCTCTTTCTCTCGCCCAAAGTGGACCGCCTTAGCACGCGCTAGGACGCGCGGCAACCTTCTTCGCGAACTGAGCGTCTCCGCACCCCGCTTCAGGCGCGAATCCACGTGAACTGATGAGGACAAGACCACGCGAGATATCACGCCACGAACGCTGCACAAAGTGTTCTCGAAAGTCGAGCTGGCCGACGACGGGCGCTGCTCTCAAGGCGCACGCTCACGTGCGTCGGTCATTTTTTTAAATGCAGAGCATTTCAGTAACTCACGATGTCACCCGCGTTGACGTCCGTAGGCGTCCGTAGTCGTAGTCCGCACCCCTCCCCCTACAGTATATATAAAAAAATACTATCCGGCGCCTGGTTTCGATCCCTCGACCCTGCGGGCGGAACGCAATGTACATGGTGCTCTACCCACTGCGCCACAAAGCCGACACAGAATGGGAGGCTCCGAACGCGCCTTATATCCTTGACTCATTCAAATTACTGCTGACGAGCGCTCTCTCGTCAGCAGTTGCCACAAGTGCAACAACATTAACGTAACGCGAACTACTTAACGCCGTGCGCCCCCGGAAATGCTCTGCATTTGATCGTGCCCCTCGCGAGGGGGATGTTCGACTGCGTCGCCATGCGAACAGTTTGCCATTATAGTTTTCGCCCGCTCCGGTAGGTGTCGCCACGGTTCAAACCACGGCAGGGGAGCTGCGCGGGCGTTCATTGATCGGCGTGCGTTCCGGCGTGGTGGTTTGATTTTTTTCTGTTTTTTTTTTCTGATAACATTATACGGCGCACCTAAAAGCTTAAGCTGCTCGGCTGTGGAAATTTAGAGTAAAGTGAAAGTAAAGAAACTCAAAAATTCGTTCGCCTTCATCACATTTTGCCGTGTTTATGCGTTAGGGAGGAATATCATTTTTAAAGGTAAGCAAAGGATATGCGTAAGGGGTAGAAAGGTGAAGGAGGCGGAGGTGCGGATGGTAGGGGGAGACGGGCTAGGGGCAACGGGAGGAGCTACAGGGGATGGGAAAGCGGGAAAAGCCAGGGAGGTCAAGAATGCGACTAAGGAGAGGGGTGGAGACGAGGGTAGGGAATGAGCATTGCATGGGGCGATAAGGGATGGGCGGAGGATAGGCAAAGTGGAATTGCATAAGGGGTAGTAAAGGCGTTACGAAAGATGAATATGGAGGCGGGAATAGCAGAAGATAAAGGATAGAGAACGAACGTGAAAAGGAGGAAAGGGAGAGGAGACACCGTAATTGGTGTGAGGTCTTCCCAACCAACTTTTTGTTTCTTTTATTCTTGGATTTTACTTTCAAAGAGTATCGCCAACCTCTCTAAATTTACTATTTACAGGAACCTAAACGACACCTTTTTTCATACCCCTGTTTGGGTATGTGCCATCCACCAAGGAACATCATCGTCATGATCATGATCATCAACAACAACAACATCACCGTTACTCGGTAGGGGCGGCGAAAACACTGTCGTCTTTATAGGTTCTTTCCAGAGAAGTGAAGAAACACGTTCCCATTTTTCGAATGCCGTGCTAAAGTAACCACCTCTTTGGTAGCCTTCATAGATAAACCATTAGTTCATGCACCTCCTCGTTGCTTTAACCATCTAAAGTGTGACGAAGAAGCAGGAGTCAAATTTTCGTGAGCTTTTGTTAAGAACACAGCCTCAAAAGTGTGTTTGCATAAAGTTAAACTAAAAAAAGAGCAATATGAGCCTTTCTGTGACGGGGCTCAGGTAACACTATTCGGATTTTACATCGAAAACTTATATTTATTCGCTCCCGCCAGGCCTATGTTTCGTTCTGCTTCCGGTCACTTTCAGTCGGCTGAAACAAACCCTTGCGAATTTATTTATTTATTTATTTATTTATTTATTTATTATTTATTTATTATTTATTTATTTATTTATTTATTTATTTATTTATGCATTTATTTGTTTTGATTTATTCGTGAAATAAGCAAACGTTCGACGACATTTTTTAGAGACCTCAACACGGCGATACAAATTACCCTACTGACTGTCAGCATTGTAACAAAATATGTGTTAATATGTACATAAGATCTGAATTAGAACGCGGAACACGCAGTTGAAAAACAATATAGGGTACATTTTACTACCGCAAAAGACGGACCACACGAGTAAGAAAAACACAGGACGAACTCTAGTCAAAACAAGAGGAGCTAGAGGTACTCATCGCACCATACTGTCGTTGTGAAACTCTCCGCGCCAGAGCGCGGCAAAAAAAAGAAAAAAATCGCAACCACGCGTTATTTTCTTCGTTTTCATTCTGTTACGCCGTCAGAATTGATGTGCTGAAGAGCAGGACTTTTGTAAAGAGAATGTTGCTGAAAACACGGAGGAACTATCACTTAGACACCACTAGCGCCTTTTCTATTAAAAAGGGCCTCGATCACATACGCTGAACGCCACGGACTTCTCAGGTTCTGGTGTGAAAATGGCGAACAAAAACGCTGATTTAACGGTCCTTTTCTAAACGTGGTATGACGCTTTCTATTTTATATTTGGACGCGGGGCCGTCCGGTTGAAAAATGAACCATCCTCACTGAACGAATCATATACTTTAAGAAAATTGGCAGAAGAGAAACTCATCAAAACACTTTTCAATTATCGACAAATCTCTTCAAGCCCACGGCGAAACTCCGGCAGTTCATTATGGCTATGGCCAGAAATCGCACAACAGAAGCAAACAAAAAGCGCCGAGGGCCGTATATTTGGGCGATATGGTTTCTCGCCGCACGGAAAGGAGCAAAGTTGACTTTCCGTAATTACGTTCGAAACGCCCTCCCGCCAAAACAGAAAGCCAGCAGTCTAGAAAACCCACTATAGAGAGGCTGGAAGGACATCCTTGAAAAAAAAGGCTTCAAGGACTTCCTTGAGCAAGGTCGTGGGGCACTTTGCGCATTAGGGTCGCGAAAGCGCTGAATGTTCGTTATAAGAGAAAACGTTGGGCAAGAACCTTCTAGCTAAAAAGATATTGTTTTGATCTTCAGCCTCGTCTTGGGTTTGGCTCGTCTCATTTTTCGTCTTCGTTTTCATCGCACTGCAGAACTTGGTTTCTTATCGATCTGTTCCTAACCGCCGGTTCTGATTAGTTGTATACGCATCGTTACCCGCAGCAAATGTGGCTACATGTACATCGGGAAGAGTGGTACATTCGTTTCTCGTTTCGGTCCTTGTTATTTCGAACATGACATGACCTGCATCCTCATATTTCTTTATACCTGTCTTATAGGTAGCATATTGCATTATCGAAGCGGGAAAGAATATTCATTTTGTACCTCTTTTTTAATCTTATAAAATAATAGTTATTTAGGTAGGTAAATATTTTGGCTTCGTGGCAAAGACGTTCAATGGATGGAAAAATCAAACAAAAACAAAAATATAAATTGGCCGACGGATAGTAGTAAAACGACCGGTCCATCTTGAGGAGGGGCGAAACATGAGGGGCGAAACCTGGGGAGGGCCGAAACATGCAGCGTATAAGTGTATTCTCGGCGCCTCGGCGTTTTCACCCCCGGAGATGAAACCGTCGGGGGGGTAGAGGCATACAGCTTTGCTCTAAAAGTCTCCTCTTTGAATTTGCTGTAAGTCTGGTGCCTTCCAAGCACGAAGCGTTCTAGCGCGGGGCGTTGCAAACGAGTGTCCCTGTGTGCTCTTTTAGTACGCGTTTTTGTCCACGGAGATGAAACGTTCTAGCACGAAGCATTGCAAAACGCGTTTCGCGGTGTGGTTTTTGGGTACGCGTTACGTCTAGCACGAGGAGCTGGAAAACCAGTGTCCAGGTGTTTTAGTACCGTGATTACATAAAACGACGACGACGACAGGAGACGCCGACAGCCCGGGACCCTAAAGGGATTCGCCTCTAAAATATTTGTTGTTTAAGAGAGTTGTCACGAACAGAATGCAGAGACGACGGTATTTGCGCTGTTTCGAACTGCCCGGGGTATCTTGGCGAGCTGCTTACGTTGTTGCATAGGCCTCCTGAACTGCCCAGGCGGCGGTACAAAGAAGGAGGCTAAACCGGGCCCCTAGGTAGTACGCGCTTCCGCGTTCACCCCGCATTTTATGCTCGTTGACCAACGCTCATGATTAGCGTTGCTGTTTCGATATTCTAATGGCGTGGGCTTTAGCCCACCCCATGGCGAAGTCCATTATATAGGCACTCTATTTAGCACAGAATAAACATAATTCGGCTCACGGACTAGTCTACGGCATCGAGGAAATAGGAAGTGCAGTGGCGGGGCTGTGCCGCTGACAAGGGCACCAATGGTCCTATTGTTAACGGCAGCCCAGAGTAGAGTTGGAGCTGAACGCCTTCTCCTTGTCTTTTTAAGATTTATAAAAGCACGCGCACCACTGTCGGTGATTACAAAAAGGCAACCCCTGAGCGATTACTGCAGAATTACAGTGTCGAGGTCTGACTGGAGCAACGGAAGCAATTGCCCAGTGCCCACGCCGACTGCGTACGATTGGGATTCCGCACATTTTCGTGGATTAAAAGCAGTTTAAAATGCAATGTGATGCAGCATTAGCCTGTAGCGTTGAGCCGTGGCTGCGTATATAGAATGTCGGACCTCGAAGCGGGCAACCGCGAGTATACGTGACAGGCGAAGTTACATTAGCGCCGGTTTTCGCACTTGTGTCATTTTCTCTTCATCCAGTTGGCTCTCTTACGTTGCCTTATTTCTACTCACACCTGTAATTCTACATTGTTTTATTGAAACGCACGAATATATTTTATTGCGTTATAAGCATTTTCACTGTAAAGTCAAAATATCAAAATACTTGTCTACATCGCGGACTGACTTTCCTCCTCTTCCGTAGCTCTGCCAACTGGTTATTCGTCTTGGTTTCTTGAAGAAAGAAGTCGCCTTTCTTCGGTGGTAAAGCAACCCAACAAAAATGTTTGTGTTTACCTTGAGCTCCACGAGTGCGCCACCATATAATTTATTTTCGCCTAATTTGAACCGCTACATTTATTTTTAGAAGGCTCGGCCTTGCCAGGCTTGTTATGTTACCAACTCCTGCTCACTGAATTGCATAGGGTTTTGTTAGTGCCATTTAAGCGTAATTTCACCTCATGGTGGAATAATACACGCTGAGTACTGTTGCCTACGCCTGCAAGTTATGTCAGGGTTTTTGTTGAATAAGCATAATTTTTTACCAGGCCCTCCCCCCCCAAGAGACAATTTATGGTGAAAATACGTTTTAATGCAGAACCTGTTGCACCAGAAACACACCAAACATTTGGCAATATATTAAATGAAGAATTCTTGAGGCCGAACTTCCCAATGTTTTTCCGGCCAGACGTCTATCGATAACCTTTGATCGGCAGGTCTAGTACTTCCCTCAACTTATGGCGATTCTTTCGTAAATCCACTAAAACAATACGAAAAGGTCCACCATTGATGCCTGAGCTGACTGTTGGATAGTGTAGAAGCCTGAATCCTGAATCAGTGTTAACACAGGCTTGTTATTTTGAAAACCATGGGTTAACTACTTTTCTTTGGTTTTTGAACATGGAATCATACTCGGTTTCCTATACGCGCTTCTGTGCTTGTATATGCTTGTATTCGGTTTCTTTTACGCGCATCACATGTTCATTGTACACCTAAACTATGTTAATTAATTCACGCTTTTTCACTTCTCAAATTTTACTCAAGCTTTGTGTGCCTTTGATTGGATTTGTCTGTATGGAACCATGATGCATCTTTGCGTTATTTTCCAGTGTGCCTACCTGGATTTTTTTATTTCAGTCAAGTTTGCGTGCATTGAAGTTCTAATTCCTTTGAATATCTGTTATGTCTTGTGTCGGCTGCCTGCGTTTTTATGCTTTTTCATGTAGCCCCCCTTACACAATGCCCTTGTGCCTGTGAGGTATTATAAATAAATAAATAAATAAATAAATAAATAAATAAATAAATAAATAAATAAATAAATAAATAAATAAATAAATAAATAAATAAATAAATAAATAAATAAATAAATAATACAGACATCGCGCGCGTAGTGACTCTGCCCATTTTGTTGACTTTTTCGTTCACTGATGCCGTAATTTATAGCTTTTGTGCTTCATTCTGCACCGTTATTAGGGTGACTCATGAAGGTGCTCATGTAACCACGGCATCAGAAAGTTTCACGTCCGTAGACATTCTCCTGAAAATAGGTGTCGCTTCAACGTGTGTCCGTATGAAGGCTTGGGACCTTGAGCACTGCTATGAGGAGGAGATGGATTAGTGCATGTTCTAAATGCTACGTGCGGCCCTCCGCGAAGCTGTTCTCGCCCTCTTTAAAAAAATCATGCACCCCTCCGTCTGACGACGACAATGGTTGAATGCGAAGCTTTTCGTGATAGATATCTTGGTTAGTCAATCCCACAATGCGGATATGTTCTACTGTGGAGGTACGTTCCACTTTTTAGAATACCCGCAGCAGCTAGCGGTTCTGCAACTCCGTAGGCCTAACGTTTGGATTTGGGGTGCACGGCGCGAATCGGTACCTCCTGCTTGGTGCTCAGTAAGCAATTTCTTTAGTGGTTGCCGGTTTGAGGTGTTAAACCCCAAGATGTGACGCTAGGCCTAACGTCCTACACCTCAAAATGGGAAGTTAGGCATAACGCCTTGTGGCTAACAGCCTTTTTTGGTACGCAGAGCAACGCCATTTTCGTCTTACGTCCGCCTGTGGGTAACGGCTGTCGATGTTTGCCTCACAACATGACGTAGACTTATTTACGTCGCACTGACGCACGCCTGCGTCACCTCCTACCTATGCTGCACACGAACATTTAGAAGAAGGGGCGCACCAGAGGTGTCGCTAAGCTTCGCAGGGAACCGTTTTAATTTTGCTACGCCTCACCCACAATCATCATCATCGTCAGAGAAAGTTGGCTTTCCTGCAGGGCGCATTCGCGTTACCGGCGCCATCAGTGAGAACACTAGAGTTTCGCTGTAATAATGCGCGACGAGCGAATGCAATTGATGGAAAGTAACCGAAAATTTTCAGCCCCCTTTACAACTTCCCCCGCTGTGTGCTGTCTCTGTTAACCATTCCAGCTGACTCGAAATTGTTCTCGGCAAAATTAGCGCATGAAGCATCAAGCTGAGTGCACAGTTTTACTTAAAAATACATACCTCCTTTGGAATGGCGCTCATAGCGCCAACGGTACCACGACTATTACTTGTAGGCCAAGCACCGTCGGCAGCGCCCGCTACATACAACTATCCAGATCCGCTTGTTGCATAGTCCACCGTCACTGCTGCGGTTTCCAGATATCTCCAGGGGAGAAAGTATGGCTTAATGCTTTTCGAATTGTTCTATAGCAACCCACATCAAAGAAGAAGGGATTTCCGAGGAACAAGCGGGTGCACATTACCACCTTCTATACAGGCGATATTAGCGCGCCCGCCCGCCGTATGTGCGGTTTACAGGTGAAAAAATCAAAGCCACTTTATTAAGAGAAAGATGGTTACAGCGCGAAGCTTTCTCCAATGCAAACTGACCAAAGTCCAAGTCCAAAATCCAGACTTACCTCGACCATGTCGGAGTGGCGCGATTGAATGGACGTCGGATTCATAACGAGAGGGACCCAGGGTCGATTGCACCCGGGGGCAACGTTTTTAAAGACGATAGTCTTTCTTGGGCTACTTAAATCCAAACATTTTGGTCTGTCTGTATGTCTGTCTGTCTGTCTGTCTGTCTGTCTGTCGGTGCTTCGATTCAGCCACTCGGCCAGAGTAAAACACATGCCCGCGCAATAGTCTTATATAGTCACAGGTAAATCTGCCCGTCTATATACGGTGTAATGTTTATACTTGTCAACATTGTAACATTGTTGAAGAAGAAGAAGACATTACGCAAATATAACACAACAAATTATTACAGATGTGATATTTGCAGTGTTCTTTTATAAAAAAAATCATATATGCTTGACTTTTGCAAAATTAAATACTTCATCAACTGTAGAAAAAAAATTCACACTGCCGTCGCCTGCTGTCGCCCGCGCCACTATAGCTTCTGGCGCCATTTTAAGAAATCAGTCGGCAACAGTTACGAAAGGTTCCACTAGATAGGTTCCACGTTCTGCTTGCGACGCACGTGGAGTAGGGAAACGCGGTTCTGTAAACGTTGAAGTAGGGCGCCTCGATTCACGCGCGTCTTCGCCGTACGGCAGCGTTGGCATCGAGACACCCGGATGGGAACAGTGGAACGCGGGAAATTTAAAATGATTTAAGCAAACCTTTGGCGTCTTTACCTTGGGGGCAGCGCGACGCAAGAGGAACAACATGAGAGGTGAGTGCGAAAGCAAAGGGAGGTATTTACTTGGCAAAAGTCGATAAAGACTATCGTCTTTTGTCGGCATTTGCAACGAAAGTGGCAGATACGGGGCCAATTTTTTTCTTTATGCGCTCAATGTGCCTTTGCTTATCATCTTCATCGTTGTGTGAAACCTACTGCGTAAAGTTGGCTTCCCTGCAATGCGTTTTTTCTCGACATCAAACTCAATAAGTGAAGCATGGGAAAGCTTCGCTCTGTAATTCCCAATGTATCATATAAGATTCACCATCTCTCGGAATTTTTTATTCGCCCCTGAGCCTTTCGACCGCCAAGAAATGCCCACTATCATTTCTGATACCTCCTAAGCCTTTGTCAAAAAACTATGTCTCGATAACTGGCGGCATGGAGTCCCAAAATCCGTTTGAGCGATGTATTCCTCTATCGTGATCGCTCCCGACGGGATACCTACTTTCAATGGGTGTATGATACGCTTTTTATGGGGTATATGCTACATTTTATACCCACTTTATATGTAGGTATACATTATACCTACATGTAAACGGGTATATGTTTACAACGGGTATATGTTTAAAACGGGTATATCAGATGACCTCCAATATTTATGTAGGTATATTTATACTTACTTTTTATGTGTTTATGATACATTATGTTATGTTACAACCCGGAAGAAAAACTTTTTTTGGCGTTTCTGTATTGTTGGAGTCACAAACTATTATGCAAAAAGCATTATAATTTTTGTCTATTGTTTTCATTGTTTGGGCATTACAGGTTTTAAGATAAATTCGCTGCTTTTGGGTTACGTTTGATCACGAAAGCCAATTGTTGCGATACTTTGCTATTTTTATAGCGATTAAATTACGTAAGTTCTTTAAAAGAAAAATTTAGCAGTATAAAGGAAAGTATACGTAAGCTGTCTGCTTTTGTACCGCCCAGGGTGGCAGGGCACCAGTTAGCGCTGCATACCGCGAAACTCCAGAGCGAGATGAAGATACCCATAGCGTCGTTTATTTTCTGTGCCTGCGCGTTGCCGCCAAGATCAAAGGGAGCTGACCGTCGCGCTCAATTCCCGCAATTACCACCAGGCGGCGCTGCCTTCCCAGAACCGGCAAACCGGCAATACAAATATCTGGGCATATGGTTAAACGGAGGTCAGCCGTATCTAAAAACTCATGAGGAGCATTTAAGAATGAAAGGCAGAAGAAACGCCTCTATCATGAAGCACAGAGCACTGTGGGGATTTAACAGATATGAAGTAGTGAGAAGAATCTGGAAGGCAGTAATGGTACCAGCACTCACCTTTTCCAACGCAGTAGTGTGGGTCAAATCAGAGATTCAATCAGGGCTAGAAGTAAATCAAAGGGCCGTACGTCGATTGGCATTACGAGCGCAGAGTAAAACAACAAATGAGGCAGTGCAGGGAGACATGGGATGGGCATCCTTCGAAGTGAGATATGCACTGAGGAAAATATGTTTTGAAGAACGACTTAGAAATAGATGATCAGATGATCAGGGATGATCAGATTAGATGATCAGAGATGGACGGCCAAAGTGTTACGGTATCTTTTCATGAAAAGCGTGGACACACACTCGAGAGAAAACGTTTATTGTGAGAGCATTTACGGTGTTCTTGTAGGAGTGGCTCCCTCTTCACAGGAATCCATGAGCTGTCTTAGCAGCGGCTGCCCTCTCGATGAGCAGGAGCTGGTCCGAGAGGCAGGGGCTGGACAGCAGTGTCTCCCACTGCTCTGAAGGATTTGAAATGCGGGGAAGGGGTGGTGGGTGCATGTTTTTTCGACACTCTAGGATGATATGTCGTAGTGTACCCGGTTCTTGGCAGTATTTGCATTCTGCTGGATACTGGGTGGGGGATATCCGGTGAAGCCTAATTGGATGCGGGAAGGTGTTGGTTTGTAGGAGTCTAAGTGTTGTTTCTTGAGATTTCGTGAGGTTTGGGTGAGGGTAGCGGGAAAGTCCGTCGATTAAGCTTGTAATGTTGTGTTATTTCGTGGTACGTTAGAAGAGGTACAGGTTTCTCCACATCCTCCGAGGCCTGGTCGGCAAGTTCTCGGGCCTTTGGTGGGCAAATTCGTTGCCCCTCCATTGAAGCATGTTGCAGGCGTCCATACAATTCTTACTTTTCTGTCAGGCAATTTGGTTGAGAGCATGCGGTGCGTTGCTGGTGCCACCCAACCCGACCTGAAGCTCCTGCACGCTTCCTGGGAGTCTGTTATGACCACCGTGGCTTCCGTCTGCGTGAGGGCCAGTGCCACCGCTAGCTCCTCCGCTTCTTTGGTTGATGCGGTTAGTACGGTGGCACTGACAAGAAGCTCTGTCTTTGTGGTGACTACCACTGTCTTGGCTCTTCTACCACGGATTGTGGCTGCATCCGTGTAGACCGTTTCCGGGAGGGTGCCGTATTTTTTGTTTAAGGCTTTCGCTCTAGCTTCTCGTCGACCGCTGTGGTGAACCGGGTGCATGTTCTTTGGCAGTGGGTTGGAAAAGATATTATGCCGCCACCGATCAGGAAGCTGCTTGTTCGGCTTCACGTCTGGGGAGCTCCATTTGATTCTGTTCAACAGTTTTTGGCCGGTTTGTGTCATTGCAAGCCGCGCTTTCTGGCTGGAGAGGTGGCCCTCTATGAGCTCGTCCACCGTGTTGTGCAGGCCGATGCGTAGGACTTTATCGGTTGACGCGCTCATGGGGATCCCAAGGGCTTGCTTCGTGGCTTTACGGATGAGGGTGTTAAGTTTTTCCGTATCTGTCTTGGTTACAGTCATGTAGGGCACTGCGTATGTCAGCCTCGATAGAACGAAAGCCTGGACAAGACGGATGGTATCGTCTTCTTTCATGCGTCGGTGTCTATTTGTGACTCTACGAATCATGTGCACAACTTATTCGGTCATTCTGGTCAGGCGCTGGAGCATTATGTTCCATTTTGTATCCGCTTGCAGAAAAGCCCAAGCACCCTGATTGAGCTGCAGGGCGTAATTTTGTGTCCCTGTAAATTTATTTCGATGTCGTCCTCGTCATTTTTAGTGCGGCGACGCCGGACCACCAAGAGTTCTGATTTCTGTGGGGAACACTCGAGTCCACTTTCCTCTGCGTACTGCTGTACAGCATCGGCAGCTATCTGCAGGCAGTCTTGAAGTCTCCCGAGTGAGTCGGTGCCAGTCCAAATTGTTATATCATCTGCGTAGAGCGCATGGCTTAAATTTGGAATACTGTCTAGCCGTGCCGGTAGACCCAGGAGCGCGATGTTAAATAGGAGCGGGGAGAGGACCGAGCCGTTGGGGTGTACCTTTACTTCCGAGGGTGATGGGATCTGACGTGATATCGCCGATTTTGAGTGTGGCTGTGCGATCTGAAAGAAAGTCTACAATGTAGTTGTATGTTCTCTCCCCACATCCTGTGTTGTTAAGGTTTCGTAGAATTGCCTCGTGTGACACGTTATTAAAAGCCCCTTTGAGGTCGAGCGCTAGTATTGCTCGCGGGGAATGTCGAGTGGCGGGTGCGAGGATTTCTTCTTTTAGCTGAATCAGCACGTCCTGGGTTCCGAGATGCTTTCGAAATCCAAACATGGTGTCTGGCATTTGCTCGGTTTCATCCAGGTATTGCTGCACACGGTTGAGCACAACCCTTTCCATCACCTTTCCCACGCACGATGTGAGGGATATTGGCCGCAAATTATCAATATGCGGGGATTTGCCTGGCTTGGGAATAAATCTTATCTCTACTGTTTTCCACTGCTTTGGGATCTTGCCTTTATTCCAAAAGTCGTTAAAGAAAAGAACCAGAAGGCTCAGGACAAAGAATATGAAACCTGGAAGTGCAGGCGAAACGACCAAGGCAATAAAAAATGAAGTGAAAGAAACAGAGACAACGACCTGGAAGAAGAGGATGGATGCGAAGAAGTCCTTAGATATCTACAGGATCGGGAAGCAGGACATAGCAAGGGAAAAATATTCGATAATACCAAAGGGAGTTCATTGCTTTTTGAAGCCCGGGCGGGTTGCTTGCGGAAAAAAACGCTTATCCGCGAGCCAGTAAAGGAAGAACTATGCGCAGGCTGCGGAAATGAGCCAGAAACGATGCGACATATTGTAACGGAGTCCAAAAGTATCCGTCCAGTCCTCAGTGATGGACCCATCCAGCTTCCGGAAGCCCTTGGCTTTAAGGTTAGTGGAAAAGTGAATTGGACAGCAGTAGAGGTTAGTAAAAGAAGGTTAGAATGTTGGTGGGAAAAGACCAGAGAACAATCTGGGAAGACATGTGAACAAAGAAGTCAGACAAGCACAAAAATTTCGTAAAACTATTTTCTTTTTTTATATATTATTATTTTGTATTTATTTTGTTTGTAATTTTTGGCGAGGTGACTGTACAGCGGCGTTGCGACTAAGGCCGCTGTGCAACGCCCCCCGTTACAAAGGGAAGCCACTAAGCATTATCAGCATCATCGCCAGAGCCTGTTCACTGACTCCCTTGCTACCGGCGGCACTGACGGGTGGGTCCTTCGTTGGGCGTATGTAAACGCGGCGAGTTTAATAAACAAAAGTGTGATACCGAAGTATTTAAGAAAGAAGATATGGAAGAAAGAAAGAAGAAGTACGCAAAATAGCACATTGAACAGAACGCCAGACCTTCAAGGTAACGACAGAGAAACTTGTTTATTGCGTATTAATTCACTCGGAACCCGAGAAAACGAACAAGAGGGTGCCGCCGATCGAAACGTTCCTCGCACGCACTCAGTCTGACGTGCTTTAGTACCCTCGGTGACGCTGTTCACAACCAGCAATCACAACTTTAGTACTTTTTGCGAAAGTGGCGTTCAGTTCCAAGACCCTCAAAAAGTCAGGCTTGTCCGTCACTTTCATTGCAAAATCGTGAAAACGGGACGAAAGAACTTTGTGAGCAGCACAACCAGGAGCTTTTCATGGTGCCCCGGCATTGTAAACGCGAGAAGATTGCAGGAAAAAAACGTGGCGCAAACTACACATGGACGAAGAAAACAAGGGAAGACATCTACAGGCGCCTGTATATGTCTTTTCTTGTTTTTTCGCCCATGTCCAGTTTGCGCCACGTTTTCTTCTTTCTTAAAGTATGTACCGACTAGCTCAGAAACAAGTTTTGAGAAGATTGCGCTCGCGAAGTGCATTAGCAGCGTTGTCCACGGCCTCTTTGAGCCGGTGCTTCAGGTGTCTTCTTTTCGCCAGCACAACCTCAATGTACTTTCTCAGGCAGTAGAGAACGCGTAGCAGCTCTCCAGATGCGTAGAGGAGCCCGCCCCTGTCTTGATGTTTGATCAGGGCATCTGACGTCCCTGAAAAACTCGGCTTTGTCAGGAGGCTCAAGCACTCTTCGCAGGAGGTCCTCTCACCTATGGATCTTGCGAGGTACCCTCCGACCATAGCTAGAGCAGCTATATCTGGCGTCGGAAGTAGCTCCTCGCCCTCGCTCAGGTTCTCTGATAGCGTTGTTAACGCTTCTTTGGGGAAATGTTCCGCAGCCTGCCCAGCAATGACTGGCTGATCTCGCAGCATTGTCGACGAAGAATTGCTGTTTTCCACAGAGATGACGTTACTGCAGTCAGATTTGGAAGCAAAGCCCGTTCTCAACATTTTCTCGATTCCAGACAGAACAGCTCTGGCGTCTGTGCGGGTCGTTGCTCCCTGCTGACTTTCTCAGTCACCCGAAGAACGACTCAATGGGGTCAGAAACATTTTCCTGGTAAGCACAAAAAGAAAATGACTCTGTGTCAACAGATACCGAACGCACTCCACATTAGAATGTGGGGTCATGACCAGACCTTGGTATGTTTCCTTTGTCAAGAAGTTCTTTGGGAGCCATTGCCGTTCATGGTAGAAAGATAGTCTATGAAGGTAGTTTCTAACCACTCTAGGCGTTCAGCGCTCTCAGAGTCAAACTGCCTGCAGTCCGGGTTGTTTTGATGGATGTGTTGGGAGCAGTTGCTCACATCCATCAAGAGAAACCACTGATGGACAGTGTTCATGAACTCAACCGCTTCGTCAACTTCCAAAAAACTTGCATCGCAGGTGTGCCCCGCCTGCTCTTTCAGAAGCTTGAGAGCTGCAGTAACGGCAGGATCTAACTGGCTTCACTTCGCTGTCTTGCTTCATTTTGTACAGGTTCTTCACGTGTTCTGACGTGATCGCTCCGTCTTTGCCGAGGTCACGAGCCAAAAACTGTGACCGCACATTTTTGATCAAGTGACATTGGCCAAACGCGAAAACAACTTGCGGTCTAGATTTTCGGGGTGTGGCATAACGTGCGTCAAAGTTCCGTTGCAAAGGAGTTTAAGTGCCATGATATTAATCCGGCGATTTTCCGTAACGACTCTCGCCAGAGCAAAGCCAACAGCTTCGACTTCCTTTAGTTACCTGGCGCATGACCAAGTGTAGCTCCCGGCCTTGCAGTTTTTTCGTGAAAACGAAGCCACTGGTATCCTAAAGTGTGTCAACAGGGCACTCAGGATGAAGCACAAAGTGAGTGGCCAGCACTGGCTCATCTGCTGCTTCCGCAGGGATGCGTTGTCCATAGTCCACTTCGGCGATGAACGCATGCCTCTGCTTTACATAGAGAAGCCGCTGCTTCACTCTAATTTCATCAATAATCAGCGAACACGTTCTACTATGGGAAGTAGTGTGGGAAGTCAGCTCCGCAAAAGCCTCTGCTTCACTAGGTTCGGTCACTCCTACTTGTCCACGTGATGACCCCATGAAAACGTTCCAACGTGCTTCCACATGGAAGGCGAAGTATGCCTTCGGTCCTCATATGCTCGTTCGCTCGCGTTCAGAGATTTCGCAGTATACTGCGTGGCGTACCTGTCAATTCCGACCAAGCAGGCTTTATCTTCTGAAAATTTTTGATTTGCTCCAACAAGATCGATGCTTGTACGTCCTTTTCGTTTGCCTTTTCGCGGATATGAAGAAAGGAAGGAACGAGCATTCTTCTTTGAGCTTTTCAAGTTCTTGCTTATATTTGTCTACAGTCTCTCTCAGACGGCTAATCTGTGCCTTGAGGTCACGCTCTTTCCGTCGCCACTTCATTCGCTCGACGGCAGGGACAAATGTAGGTACTGATACTTGTACAGCTCGATCGCTTTGTTGCCTCGTAGCAGGGATGCTGTCCTCACACGTGCTACTGCGTGCCGGCAGCGACATATCGCGCCCCTCGCCATTGGTAAGGGATATCATCACCATTCCTCGGAGAGTAGTCGGGCTTGCTACAACGCACGGCTCGCCTTTTCGTTGCTGTGGGACATTCTGACACACTGGCTCTTTTTCTGATTGCCGCGTGTCTTCTCGGGCTTTTGTCGAAGGCTGCAAGTAGCAAGGATAATCTTCGAGTACGCTAGGTACCACACCTTTTAGGAGTCTTCGTGTTTTACATTCTTTCTTGAAATCAGAAGCAGCGAAATGATGACTCCACACAGTTTAGTAGCAGGAAGTGGTGTTCGGCGTCCAATTGTCTCGTGAAATAACTTTTATCCACTTCTGCCTCAACTCTTCGTGGCTTGGAATTTCGTGGAATGAAATTTCTGCTCCCTTCTTTTTGCTTGAGGACTTAGAGCCAGGCACGCTGCAGTAAGCCATCGCACCTGACGCGGGTCATCACAACAATGTTGACCAGCTGAACCACGAAGCCTTGTGCGTAGGCCGCTGCATAGACAGAAACGAGAGAAACCGTAAACTAACATTCTTGATTATTTAGCGAAATGCGCTGATAGGCGCGAGGAAAACTCTCGCGAGAAAGAGGCGCGAAAAAATCACAGCCGCGCATGAAACCGGCACTGCAAACACGGGGTATGAACGACGTTGTTTGTTTACACGCGCTCAGTTATTTCCGCGTGTCATCTGTTCACGAAACACAATGAAGCAACAGTTACATATTATACTTGCTGGAAGTACTACGTACCGTTTTGGTCGTAAATAAGGGGTGTTGCAAACGTTGGCGACACTTGA
>CM023449.1:212472205-212602214 GCA_013339765.2 Haemaphysalis longicornis
GGCGAAGCTGGTCCTGTGCGCAGCGCGAAGGTAGGAGCTAGGCGTCAGCATCTGTGTCAGCAGTTTGAACAAAGGCAACAGCCCAGGCTGACACCGACAACAGCGAAAATGGAAGACCAAAACAAATTCCAGCCTTCGGGGCTGTCGGCTTTGCAGAAGGCATTACGATTCCAGCTAATCGTATGTAAGGTAAAACCAGGTAAAACAGATTTGGCAACCTTGCCTAACACTCGAAACTATTGTATCAAGTCACTTTACGTTGTCACGGCATGAAAGTGTGCCGACATGCACTATGGGGCACAAATAATGTAGGTTGATTTCCAAATAACCTGCTGTGTGTATAGGCGCGTGCTGGTTTTATACCAGGCTTCTAACCAGTATGCAGGCTTATTGAGCAAAACGAGTAACCTGTAAGGCAAACATACAGTAAGACTATGTTTTTTCAGATTTGGAGGGATATTTGGGTACATTTGCCACAGCCATATCATCCGAATATTCAGATAGGCGTTATAGTAAAACTGCACTCAAGAGGGGGAGGACCAGGAGGAGGAGAAAACTTTAACAGTAAAATCGAGCTGGTTAGTGGGCAGGCTCCTCAGTCCAAGACGAGAGAGTAAGATTCATTCTTCAATTCACCGAACGTCATCCCGAGTAGGCCAGGATTTGTTCTTTGCGACTGAAGGGGTCGGAAAACAATAAAGAGCTGTATGGACATATTCATTGGTTTCGAATTGTGTTATACTGAAAATTGGCATGTATACTATTTATTGCGTTAGTTAGCAAGTATATCAAGTTTTCAACACCGTAATCATGCCATAACGTTTCGGGTTGAGATTGAGTTTGTTACGATATCGATGGTTCGATAGAAATTAGGTGCACAAAAGCCGCCTTCGAGTACTGTGGACAACGTTATTTGCGCCGTAGCACAGGTCTTATTGCATTGAATATTCACACGAACTTTGTGAGCCTCGCATCCTAGGACGTTTAGGACGGTGCAGAAAAATGAATGCGTTGGGCACAGAAAAAAAAGCGTTCATCTAACAACAACGAAAGAAAGAGAAAACACCCGTTTTATTTCCTGCTGTGCGACCCGCTGCTTGATGCGTAGCATTAGACTGTTGAGTCTTCAGAATAGCATCTCAGAAATAGTTAAGGGAAGCCTACGCATTTTGAATACTTATCGAGGAGCTCTGAGCGCTGAAACTCGCAAATACGCTAGATAGGACGAGGGCGAGTTACACACGATTGTCTGAGCGATGCTCTCTGAAAGTCGTTCTCTCTCTCCTCGTGTGTAGTAAAATTGTGCGGGACAAAGCTTGAAATTATTCAGAGCCGTCAGAATCTGATTGAAAACACGCTTTTTAAAGCACCAAAGCATCAAAGCGGGTGATTTCTAGCAAAGGCACTGCAGCCAGTCAGAACCGGACGACCGCGGCGCGGGTGTAGCAGCGGGGCGAATGTAGCAGACGACAGCGGAGCGGGTCCCTAAGCTGACGTCAGATCCAGGGGGCGCCACTCAAACATCTCACCCCCAATAGCCTCCTTTATTTTCTGTGCCTGCGCGTTGCCGCGGGTATCAAAGGGAGGCCACCGTCGCGCTCACCTCCCGCAATTACCACCAGGCGGCGCTGCCTTCACATAACCGGCTGGGCATGTTCACTGACTCCCGTGGTACCGGCGGCACTGACGGGTGGGTCCGTCGTTCGGCGTATGTAAACGCGGCGAGCTTAATAAACAAAAGTGTGATACTTAAGTATTTAAGAAAGAACATATAGAATAAATAAAGAATAAGTACTCAAGATAGCACATTGAACAGAACACCATACCTTCGAGGTAACGACAGAGAAACTTGTTTATTGCGTATTTATTTACTCGGAACCTGCGGAAACGAACAAGAGGGCGCCGCCGATCGAAACATTCCTCGCGGCACTCAGTCTGACGAGCTTTAGTACCCTCGCTGACGCTGTTCACAACCAGCAATCACAATTTTAGTACTTTTACCCACCGCGGTGGCTCAGTGGTTAAGGCGTTGCGCTGCTGAGCACGAGGTCGCGGGTTCGATTCCCGGCCGCGGCGGCCGCTTTTTCTGATGGAGGCGAAAAGCAAAAAAACGCCCGTGTGTTCGAGATTTCGGCGCACGTTAAAGATCCCCAGGTGGTCAAATTAATCCGGAGCCCTCCACTACGGCGCGCCTCATCGCCTGCGTTGCGTAGGCGCGGTTAAACCCTACAATCAATCAATCAATCAATCAATCAATCAATCAATCAATCAATCAATCAATCAATCAATCAATCAATCAATCAATCAATCAATCAATCAATCAATCAATTTTAGTACTTTTCTCGAAAGTGGCTTCGCTTCGAAGATACTCAAAAGTCATGCTTGTCTGTCACTTTCATTGCAAAATTCGTGAAAATGGGACGGAAGAACTTTGTGAGCAGCACACCCAAAGCTTTTCATTGTGCCCCGGCATGGTACACACGAGAGGATTGCAGAAACAAACGTTGCGCAAACTAGACATGGACGAAGCAAACAACGTAAGACATATACAGGCGCCTGTATAGGTGTCTTACCTTGGTTTCTTCGTCCGTGTCTAGTTTGCGCCACGTTTTCTTCTTGCTTTAGTATGTACCAAACTAGCTCAGAAACAGTTTTGAGAAGATGGCGCTCGCGAAGTACATTAGCAGCGTTGTCCACGGCCTCTTTGAGGGAGTGCTTCAGGTGTCTTCTTTTCGCCAGAACAACCTCAATGTACTTTCTCAGGCAGTATAGAACGTGTACCAGCTCTCCAGGTGGGTAGAGGAAGCCCGCCCCTTTCTTTATGTTTGATCAGGGTATCTGACGTCCTTGAAGAACTCGGCTTTGTCAGGAGGCTCAAGCACTCTTCGCAGGAGGTCCTCTCACCTATGGCTCTTGCCAGGTAGCCTCCGACCATAGCTATTGCAGCTATATCTGGCGTCGGAAGTAGTTCCTTGCCCTCACTCAAGTTCTCTGATAGCGTTGTTAACGCTTCTTTGGGGAAATGTTCTGCAGCCTGTCCAGCAATGACTGGCTGATCTCGCAGCTTCGTCGACGAAGAATTGCGGTTTTCCACAGAGATGACGTTACTGCAGTCAGATTTGGAAGCAATGCCCGGTCTCAACATTTACTCGATTCCAGACAGAACAGCTCTGCGTCTGTCCGGTCGTTCCTCCCTGCTGACTTTCTCAGCCACCCGAAGAACGACTCAATGGGGTCAGAAGACATTTTCCTGGTCAGCACAAAAAGAAAGTGACTCTCTGTCAACAGATACCGAACGCACTCGACATTAGAATGTGGGGTCATGACCAGACCTTGGTATGTTTCCTTTGTCAAGAAGTTCTTGGTGAGGCATTGGCGTTTCATGGTAGAAAGATAGTCTATGAAGGTAGTTTCTAACCCCTCCAGGCGTTCATCGCTTTCAGAGTCAAACTGCCTGCAGTCTGGGTTGTTTTGATGGATGTGTTGGGAGCAGTTGCTCTCATCCATCAAGAGAAACCACCGATGGACAGTGTCCATGAACTCAACCGTTTCGTCAACTTCCAAAAAACGTGCATCGCAGGTGTGCCTCGCCTGCTCCTTCAGAAGCTTGAGAGCTGCAGTAACGGCAGGATCTCACTGGCTTCACAGTGCTGTCTTGCTTAATTTTGTACAGGTTCTTCACGTGTTCTGACGTGATCGCTCCGTCTTTGTCGAGGTCACGAGCCAAAAACTGTGACCGCCACATTTCTGATCAAGTGACATTGGTCAAACGCCAAAAAAAAAAAAAAAAAGCTTGCGGTCAGGACTTTCGCGGTGTGGCATAACGTGCGTCGAAGTTCTGTTGCACAGGGGTTTAAATGCCCTGACATTAATCCGGTGATTGTCCGTAACGACTTTCACCACAGGAAAGCCAACAGCTTCGACTTCCTTTAGGATCTGGCGCATGAGCAAGTGTAGCTCCCGGCCTTTGCAATTTTTCGTGAAAAAGAAGCCACTGGTATACTAAAGGTGTGTCAACAGGCCACTCAGGATGACAGCACAAAAGTGAGTTGGCCAGCACTGGCCTCATCTGCTGCTTCCTCAGGGATGCATTGTCCATAGTCCACTTCGCCGATGAACGCATGCCTCTGCTTTACATGGAGAAGCCGCTGCTTCACTCTAATTTTCATCAATGATAGCGAACACGCTCTACTCTGGGAAGTAGTGTGGAAAGTCAGCTCTGCAAAAAGCCTCTGCTTCACTAGGTCGGTCACTCCTACTTGTCGACGTGATGACCCCATGAAACGTTCCAACGTGCTTCCACATGGAAGGCGAAGTATGCCTTCGGTCCTCATATGCTCGTACGCTCGCGTCGAGAGATTTCGCAGTATAACTGCGTGGCGTACTGTCAATTCCGACCAAGTAGGCTTTATCTTCTGAAAATTTTGAAACAAGATCTTAGGATTTTGAAAATCTTCTGAACCAAGATCGATGCTTGTACGTCCTTCTCGTTTGCCTTTTCGCGGATATGAAGAAAGGCAGGAACGTAGCATTCTTCTTTGAGCTTTTCAAGTTCTTGCTTATATTTGTCTACAGTCTGTCTCAGACGGTGAATCTGTGCCTTGGGGTCACGCTCTTTCCGTCGCCAATTCATTCGCTCGTCGGCAGGGACAAATGTAGGTACTGATACTTGTACAGCTCGATCGCTTTGTTGCCTCATAGCAGGGATGCCGTCCTCACACGTGCTACTGCATGCCGGCAGCGACATATCGCGCCCGTCGCCATTGGTAGGGATATCATCACCATTCCACGGAGAGTAGTCGGACTTGCTGCAATGCACGGCTCGCCTTTTCGTCGCTGTGGGACATTCTGACACACTGCCTCTTTTTCTGATTGCCGCGTGTCTTCTCGGGACTTTTGTCGAAGGCTGCGAGTAGCAAGGATATTCTTCGAGTACGCTAGGTACCCAACCTTTTAGGAGTCTTCGTGTTTTATATTCTTTCTTGAAATCAGAAGCAGCGAAATGACGACTGCACACAGGTTGAGTAGCAGGAAGCG
Source organism: Haemaphysalis longicornis (assembly GCA_013339765.2). NCBI lineage: Eukaryota > Metazoa > Arthropoda > Arachnida > Ixodida > Ixodidae > Haemaphysalis > Haemaphysalis longicornis. The sequence goes on from CM023449.1 coordinate 212,477,243, forward strand.
GCGTTCGGCGTCCAATTGTCTCGTGAAATGACTTTTATCCACTTCTGCCTTAACTCTTCGCGGCTTGGAATTTCGTGGAATGAAATTTCTGCTCCCTTTTTTCTGCTTGATGACTTACAGCCAGGCCCGCAGCAGTAAGCCATCGCACCTGACGCGGGTCATCACAACAATGTTGACCGGCTGAACCACGAAGCCTTGCGTGCGTAGGCCGCTGCATAGACCGAAACGAGAGAAACCGTAAACTAACATTCTTGATTATTTAGCTGAAACGCGCTGATAGGTGCGAGGAAAACTCTCGCGAGAAAGAGGCGCGAAAAAATCATAGCCGCGCATGAAACCGGCAGTGCAAACACGGGGTACAAACGACGTTGTTTGTTTACACGCGCTCAATTATTGCCGTGTGTCATCTGTTCACGCAACACAATGAAGCAATAGTTACATATTATACTTGCTGAAAGTACTAAGCACCGTTTTGGTCATAAATGAGGGGTGTTGCAAACGTTGGCGACACTTGAACAAACGTTTCCTGGAGATGCGTCGCCGCGGATGACTGCGCCGACTCGATCCTGGGATTCGAGCGCCCTCGCGGACAGCAGCCGCAAAAAGAGAGGAGGATGTGGGAGGCGACCGGACGGGCCCGGCGGACTGACTGCGCGGGCACAGAAAATAAAGACCTGTAGGGGCGCTAATGAAAGCGTCGCTTCAGTAGCGCCCCTACAGTAGCGCGGCCTGTAGGGGCGCTACTGAAATCCCCCTAGCGGCCCGTTTCGAAAGAAGCCGCGAGAGTCCGCGTCCCGCTCCCCACTGTCGCCGCTGCTTTTGCGGCACGTTCACGACCGAGATTTACCGTTTGCGGGGGTTTGAAATCCATGTTTATGTGGAGCAGACACTCTGTTCGCAAATGGGGTTAGTTTACGAGAGTGCACATGTTTATGACGCGTTCTTAGTGTGGTATATTCGGTATGTATAAGCGGCAGGTGTGTGTCACAGGTCAGCGTCGCGGAACCGGCGTATGATGGAGCCGATAGTAGTTACACTGCCCTGAAGTTACTAGCAGTGTCTCCGAATCCACCGGTTCCTCAGATGTTCATCCTATGGCTATACAATACGATGTAAATCAGTTTTGTGCGCTTACATAATCAGCGGAGAACTCATACCTGACAGCACACCAGTTACGCGTTTGCCAATATTATACCTCTGATATTGATCACTACCATTTGCAAGCCAGTCTGTGTTAATTTCGGGAATATTCAACAAAAGCACGATGGACATTGCATAATTATACTCGGGGATCAGCACACGACAGAGTTGTCTCGTCGTGAGGTGAGCGCCCGCAAACATTCATCTGCTACATATATCCTCTGCGAGCAACGCGTAGACGGGCTTAGAATATAATCCGCGTCCGCGACTAAATGCTTCTTCGAAATATCGTCATGTGGCACAGGGAGCCTGCAGATATAAAGCAGAAACTGAAATCAGAGGGCCTTATCACATGCCACACTTCCAACGACACCTTTCATCGCTTGTTGAACTGCCTACTCTGTATACTTCCAAAAATGCGTCCGCCGTACGATCAGCTGTTCGTGGAAGTCAAAAGACAAAAGGAAAGTGAACGCGAGATTTGTGTGTGTGATTACTAAAACGTTCATTACTTGATTACGCTCCGCATTTGTACACAGCGTCCCCATCCGCTCCCCCCAACCGGTGTCTCGCGAAATAGCAGTGCATTTCCCGTATAGTTGTTCTGGTGAACCCTACCAGGCTTAAATGTCGACGAACGTCTTTAGCATGTCAGAAGCTGCATTGTTTTTTTTTTTTCATTTGCGATAGAGCTATTATGTTTCTTTCACACTTGCACAGCATTTATTTTTCCGTGGTTTCATTAACTTGCCTTGGTGCTTGCTATAAGGCGTGCGTGGGCACATATTTAACGACGCACAGGCTTGGAATATAATTAACATTTTCGCATGGTTTATATTCTTATAAAAAGCACAAGGTATTGTCCGGGAGTGGGTAATTACATCCCCGAAACATATTTGTCTGTGACGTATATATTCGAAACGAAGCCGCATTCGTTGTCCAGGCTGCAAAATGAAGCCAATCTCTCAATGTGCCAGTATCAGGTCTAAACGAGGCGACATTAGGTATGACTTGTGCCTGACGAATTCGGAGGTGACACTGGTTATATGCTGCTGCCGCTGCCGACGCCCGGAAGAGCGGCGACGAAGCGCGCAGAACCGCGTCCACGCGTAGCTCTTGCTGGGGATCGCGTACTCTACGAAGACGCAGCTGCTTTTTAAGAGACCTAAACGTACTCTTTGCTATAGACGTCACCATAACATGTTTTTTAGGGCGCGGAAAGGCGAACAGAAGCAAAACAGAACCAAAACACTGCACGAACCCCTATCAGCCACGCAGCGCAAATCCCGTCAACGCCGCGGAGAACCGGCGGCAGGCGGCGCAGCGATCGCGAAGCTCGAAGTGTATACCGTAACGTCTAAACGCGCCCCTGATCATTGCCCCCGTTTCAGTGACTTCAAAGCTAAGAGTACTTAAACGGCAATTTTGACGAATTCATTGCGCAAAGAACGAGGACAAGAAAGAGGACACACAACACAGCGCTGTGTTGTGTGTCCTCTTTCTTGTCCTCGTTCTTCGGGCTATGAATTCGTCAAAATCGCCACATCAACTTTCCCAAGAATCCGTACTACAGTACTTAAACAGGTTGAAGAATAAAAAAAAAGTTCGTCAAATTTTTTAAGTGGCGTTGTTGGCATTACCCTTGCGTTGGCATTACCCTTGGCATTGACCTTGGCATTAACCTTAATTTATCGCTTTCTTTGCAAGTGACTGGGTTCAAATTGTGGTTGTAGAAATTATTTCTTGACCTATTAGTGTTAGAGGAGGGTTTCATATTTTCGGAACAATGTTTATTTTTAAATCTTCAAATTTTATTTTGCGAGTATAGGTATCAGAGAAATGCCGAAAAGAGCGCACCAGCCTTTTCTTTATGGTACTTGAGCACCACAGTGGGAACCACATTCAAGGTTTGATGTTCAGCGGTTGCGCAAAATCAGCAGGTTACAAATGAGCACCAAAATAGATTATATTTTTATACGCTTACGGCATTACTTGACGTGGGGGCGGCAGAAACAAAGACGAGTTGTCAATTAAACTCAAGTTAAGCTTGATAAGTATTGTTGAGAATTACCTTTGCCTGCCTCTCGGCACAGACGTGTAAAAAACAGCAGGCTGTTTTTACTATGTTTAACCCCTGTTCAATCCGTTGCTTATGTGAATAAAAATATGCAGGGTCTTCCCGTTGATTCTGATGCGCCTCATTTTTCTGTGCAGCTACAGATCTGGAGGTCGCGAAACCTTGCGGTAGGCTGCGCCCAGGCAGCGCTTCGCATCTCAGGAGCGAATTGACGGTTGGTGGACGCATTTCTCTAGTGATTTCTCAGCCTAGTTTCAAAGGGGATGCTCAGAAAAGAATTGTTTCTACAGGAATGAATAAAAGTATAAAAGTATGAAAAAGTCGACCCGAAAACAGTTTCACGACCGGAATTCGAAGCTGGGTACTTCTCGTTGGAAGAGGGTATTCTATCCACGACGCCACTTTGCAGATAGGGTAACGCCTCGCTGCGCCCCCACACAGTTTTCTGTTGGCGTTTGTAACTGCAATTACAATGCGGCGCTATTGCACCACTGTATATCTATTGGCGCATCAAAGCTGGGGTTTGCAAGAAGGGATATATATAATTGCATTCAAAATTTCCTTTCTGCCTCAGGTCGTTTGAATTGCTAAACGGTGCTGTTTAATGGGTAATTCGGGTTTCATTCACAACTAAGTTTCCTTTTCCAGCCTCTTTCCGAAAATAAGTATTTTGAAGTACCCACGCGCTGCCGCTCAAGCCCAACGCGGCTTTGGCAGGCCTGCCTCCTTGTGTTTTTTCAGTATTTTGCCCAATAAAGCATTATTATTATTATTATTTAACCGGTTTAGCCCTGGCCAATCCCCCCTTGAGGGTAAATCATCATCATCACCACTGTATTGTTTTAGTCCTGTGTTCCATCGTCGCAGAACGCAAGAGCACCGGCGTGACCGGCGTCAGCGTTCCTAGAGTGTAGGAAAAATACGACCGCGACACCGTTCGCCTTCTTGCGTTCGTTCTAAGCAGCAGAGGGACATCATTTCGTGAGGACGAAGGCTTCAGTTGGTACGTAAGCGTTATAACAGTTCGGTGAAAGGCTGAGTGATTTCCGTGCACTCTTTTCGCGGTGGTGACGTAGGGTTCCTCTCGATCGTTCTCGGCAAACAAAGCAATGGAGGCAGCGATGGGTGGCCGTGGTTGGTACGACGACGCTTCCGTCGTTCCAGTCGCGGGCCCGAAATCCCAGGTGTCGCGTCCTTACCCAGGGCTAAACAAGGAACACGGGTTCCTGAGAGTGATCGTACAGAACCAGATGCAGCGGCTGCGTCAGGTGAGTGGAAAGAATTTCATGCTCACGATTGTGCACCATCCAGCCGAGAGGTTCGGCGAGCTGTAGAGGGGTTGAGAGCATTAGCGAAAAGGATCGTGCTGCCTGGAGGAATCAACTTCCAGCCCCGAAGGTCTCAATTTCCATTATGCAGTGCCTACGCTGTTTGTAGCGGGACGATGTGTGCTGCGAGGTTAGATGTGGGCGACAATAATAAGGATCGTATGCACGTAGATTATTGCGGTTGCGGTGCGTTGTTGTTGTTTTTGTCGTAATTATTGGGCGTAGTAGTACATTCACGGGGATTGTAGGGAGAGTTGAAGTCATCCAATGTGAAAGCGACTTCGAGTACTTTCTGTACCGGAGCCCTCTAAAAAAACAAATTCAAGCGTGTTTCGCTGCTGCGGCTCCTAATTATCTAATTAGTTAATATTATGCTGTCTTATTAGTGGGGCTTTCTAGCTTGCGGAATGGCTGGGCTGTTACGAGTGATAGGGTCTTGGTTATTTAAACTACCGTGCAAAGCAGAAGCTACCAAACGACTAGTTGGTATGTCTTTATATAGAGTATACATATTTTCGTCCCAGTCACATAAATTCGAGATTCCGGAACAAAACGTTTTGGTTGAACCGTGGAACTACCATATGAAACGTCAATGCACGATTTGTTCATTTTAAACTGTTGCTTTGTATATAGAAAAAGGCAATTGTACTTTCAGAGGACGAAATACTGATGTGTGTATTTTGCGATATTCGTAGGTCTTTATGGAGAGTAAACATAGTTTCCCTCCGTTCACTTAAACAAGACAACTGGTGGGCTTGGGGGTGGGGAAGGTGGAGGGAGGGGTGTAGGGCCGTGGCCGGCAACCAAACCCTGCACATGTCGCCATTGGCGGCTCTGACTAGGTAAACAAATGAATGAAGAGCCTTTATAGAGAGAAAAAGGGCCTCTAATCCATCAGGGGGAAAAAGAGGATGGAATATTTTTGTATAATCAAATGCAGCGCGTACAAAGGTACAGGCGCCACCCGGAAACCCACAGTATTCTTCTAAAACCACTCGTAATATCAGTTACGGTGTACTTGTATAGTTGGTAAACCCTGGGTCGCGTAAAAGTTTCCTGCAAAGTAGTTTGGGGGGGTGGGAGCAGGAGGAGGGGAATCGAATGCACGGCGCACCCTTTTAAAAAAAATGCCGTACTGTGGAACCCTTCCACTGCTTTTTTGTTGCGGTTATAGATGTGTGAAACCGCCTGTTGTAACGGCATAGAATATTACTACTTCCGGTGTACGCGCGTGTATAGCGTCACCACAACACGACCAAGCTGCACATTGGCGCAAACGAGTGGCCAAATTAGCAAAATATAAACCGAGGTCGCTTAGCAACGCATGTACGTGCTCACTCAAACAATTAGTGATTCGCTTATATATTTAAGACTCCCATTGCCAACACCAGTCGTCGCCGCGTACGCGCAGTGACAGGGTCGCTCTTTTTTTCTCGCTTTCTTTCCGCGTGGTGTGGAAGCGTAACAGTCCCCCTTTATTTCATCCGCCAGCTTTTCCTGCCGTGAGCGTAGTGCAGGATTCATGTGCAACATTATGAAACAAAGCGGCGCAAAACGGAACGCAGAAAATGAGACGGCCCTGTCCCGAGGCAATGCTGTGGCACAAACATCTCAGCAGGACCCGATTCTCTAAAAAAGGGGCGTCGCTTTGAAACGACGTGGCAGCGCCATGAAAATGCGTGTGTTGTGGGGTTGGGGCCGTCGCTTTGAGTGCAGATGAGGCACCACATAATCCAAGAAAAGCACTGTGGCAAGGGCACAAAGCGACAAACAAAATGACGGGGGACAGTGCCCGTCGCTTTGCGCCTCTTGCCACGGTGCTTTTCTTGGCTTACGTGGTGCCTCATCTGCACTCAAAGCGACGGCCCCAACCATAGAACACATGCATTTGCATGGCGCTACCGCGTCGTTTCGAAGCGACGCCCCGTCGTTTTAGAGAATTCGGCCCCAGCAGACGACGTCCGCAACAGGATGTTATTGCATAAGTCAGCCGGAAATTAAGCATCATGGCGTCACGCTCGCACGGTGCCAAAAGGGTTTCGAAATGAGGGAGAACCGCTGCGTGGGCGAAAACGCCATGTTTCGATTTGCAATATCTCCACTAATACTCATCACTTCAACAAAATTCTTGAAGGAGGTGATTCTTAGAAGATTGAATTATTTGAAATTGTGAACACCTATGCATGAGCAAAGCCTCTTTAGGGCCCCTTTAAAATACTTGAGATACTCTATGACCATTAACAGTGAGAACAGTTGGTGTTCGGCCGAGGGGGCGCAGTGGTTAAGGCGTTGTGGTGCTGAACCCAATCAGTCAGGGGGTCTTGATCACAGCCGCGGTGCATGACTGCTATTCTGAGGGAGGCAAAAAGCGAAAACGCCCGTCTGTCGACATATCAGCGCACGTTAACGATACCCATTTAGGCAATATTTATCCTATCCTTCCACTACGGAGCGGCTCATTGGCCTGGGGCAGCTTCCGCCCATTAAAACCTTAAATCTCAGTTTGATGTACCTATTTGACATACATAGCAGCCTTAACTTTGATGTACAAGCGCTTCTATGCAAACGTGCGTAATTCCGGGATGCAACATCTACAGCTTGCATGGGTTTCGAGATTGCTGTACGCTCCGCTGTTGTTCGTAGAAAATGCGCGTTGTGCGCTCTCAACAGGTATATAAAACCGTATATGGGGCTTAACGCTTCGGAGGTTCGCATGTGTACTAAACACATGAGGACAGCGCCTTGGCGACAAAAAAACACCAATAGCAAGAATATGAAGGAAGATCACAAACGTCCGTTGTGTGAGAAATACCGTGCTTCTTTTTTCTTTTCCACGTGTGTTTGTTATTCCACAGATGATGAATATCTGGTCAAGCGGGGTTGTTTGAACGAGTTTCAGGTAACGCAACAGAAAAGCGTTAAGAGGTGGCAGATCAGTCTAGAATATAGAGTGCAACACTAGCGGCACGCCGTGCGCCTTCACGAGGCACACAGAGTCGAATGTGAACGCAATGCGTGATCAAGCCAGCCATTTCATAGGCGTACCTGACGCCTTATGAACTGCAAAATATATCATTCTATTGGTTGCTAAGCCGTTTCATGGGAACACACGCTTGTTGACTTACGTTGATAGCTGCACTGTGTCTAACCAACCACGCTTTCAAGGTGGCGTGCCGACAATTAACGAGCGCAATTATATCTATGGGGCACAGGGTAAGACTTTGTTGCTGAACTGGTCTTTATTCAGTGCCAATATTCCCGAAGAGTGCACCCGATACAGTTTACTACACCGAGACATATTTTAATTCCCGCCACGCCCTAATGGCGTCCGTTTTAATTTTATCCGAATCGATGACTCACGATGACTGTCTCATAACTGTAACCACGGAGCATTTTTGTGTTTTTCCCGCGTGGTTCCCATCGTCGAGACCTTTCATTTCATACCCCACACAGCCTAGCGCCATCAATAGGAATTGCATGTATTGTATGTACTTCAATTGTAGGTATTGAGAGGCGAAGGCCTCTCAATACATACTTACATACATACATACATACCTCTCAATACTTGAGAGGCGAAGGGATGGCGAGGCAGAGAACGGTTTATCCGAGCAACTGCGGCCGAGCTGCCACAGTCCAAATCTCTGATGACGATGATAGGGTGATGATGAAGTAAAGGAATCTTGCAGTCGGTAGAATGATGATGAGTATATACACGAAGCGTAGTGGACAATCGCGGGAGCGTGCGTAGTGGTTCTCATAGTTATTGATCATTAGGAAGAGAGGAAGCTACACCAGAAGGCGTAAATTTATTTATTTATTTCAAAAGTACTGCCAGCTTTGTTACAAAACCTCAGACAGGAGTGGGCTTTCGCTACAAGCACAGATCAACAAGATAGAAGACAATAAACAAAAAAATGCTCAATTATCAGCACAAAGAAATGTTCTTTTTTGCCAGGAGGTTAGGAGAGAAGGTTGACATATAACATAGATAAAACACATAGGGGGAAAAACAATTGTGCAAAGGCGGAATACATATAGATAAACACTACACATATAAACTAACCGTGAAGGTTGAGAACAAAGTGTTGTAAAGAGAGGTAAAAGGCGCGCGCACGCACGCACGCACGCACGCACGCACGCACGCACGCACACACACACACACGCACACACACACACACACGCACGCACGCACGCACGCACGCACACGCACGCACACACACACACACACACACACACACACACACACACACACACACACACACACACACACACACACACACACACACACACACACACAAGCCGCATCAACAGCACCATCCACTACATTCTGGGTGGTTAGCTGGCGTTGTAGCGGAGTGCACTGTGCAGCCCCGAGGCGCGCAGGTATGCCCCCAGGGCCAAGAGACTTAGTCCCACTCTCTGTCGCTGCCCGGGGGCCAAATGCGTTCATCGAGTGGCCGCACTCCTTGAAGCACGGGGAGCAGCTCCGCCTGCCCTGCCCCAAACTTGGGGCACTCCTACATAACGTGCGGCAGGGACTGGACGGGCGATCGGCCTTGAGTGCAGGCGGGGCTGGCAACCCGCCCCAGTCTGTGTTGCCGGTCGGACGTCCACGCGTCCGCCACGCGGAGTCGCAGGGCTGCCGTGCGGCAGTCGTGTGCCCTTGACGGGCGGCGGGCCCTCTCCGGTTCCCAGCGGCGATGGGCCGGATGTCTGGTCCTGACCCGTGGTCCTGACAATAACCCGTTGAATGAGCCACCACGGCTATGTCATGATAATAATTAGGAAGCATTTTTGCATTTGTACCACGTGATTCCCCTCGGCGAGACCTTTAATTTGATACTCCACCCGCCCTAGAAGCATCGGTTTGAATTTTAACCCATTCTATGACTCATTATTACTACACCTAGGAAGAATTTTTTATTCATCCCGCGTGATTGCCTTCATCGGTACCTTTAATTTGAAACCTTACAGTCCATAGGTGCATCAATTTGAATTTTCCCCCAAAATATTACTCACTGAGACTACCTTGTGAGGCGGTCGTTATTCGGTCTGAACGGGCGTCGCCCGAATGTTTCAGTTGACGCCCCCCTACCCTCACCCCCACCTCCCCTCCTCCTGCCATCCCCGTATGCATAAACGAACACAGTAAAGTATGCCAATACCATACACAAAACTATCTATTTATTGCAAGCAACAAAGCTACTTTCCGCTGTAACTACCTACTTTCCCAAAAAGCGGTGATTCTTGTTTTCACTTTCCTTTTGGCGGCGTAAACTAGCATAGCATTCTCTACATGAGACATCATTTGCATCAATTAGAGTCCATGTCCTTCAGTATCGAAGCAATATTGGTGGAGCAGATTGACTGACGAAAGCGCTTCATTAAGCATCGGGCGGCTTTCACTCGCGACATCCTCCGTCTCTTCGGTTCCTCCAGCAGCGCCAGCAGCCATGACATCGGTGCCGGGGTCGGCGTCCGAGGTGGTCACAGTGGAGGCAACGTCGTCGTCGACACTCAGGCAATCCTCGAAGGGCACTCCTTTCACCACAACATCGGGAACGTTGGCGAGCTCTTTTCACAGTTCATCGATTCTTCCATCGGGGTCCGGACTCGCTGACTGGGAGGGTTTAATCGTGAGTCAGGCGCGTCGGAAACAGTTACAGAAAGTGCCGGGAGTCACGTCGCTCCATGGGAGGCTCAACATCTCCATCGCAGCCAATCACCTCAATCGCCGCTCCGAGACCATGCATTTTGGCGGCAATACTAGGAGCGCCGAGTACGGTATATCAGATGTGAACTTCGTTATAAGAAATCTGTTTCGCGTGTATTTTCGTAACTGACCTTTCTTTGTTCGATATATAGCATAATTCGCTCTATCCGGGTTTGTTATAATAATCGGGTTTGACTGTAGCACTCGCTTTATTGCGATTTACGGGAGCGAACAAGCCACTTTACTCCGCCGCAAGCCGAGAAAGGTTTTAAAAAATAGCGCGAACTCTAAATACCCGGTGCGTGACTGAATTGTCGCTAGTTAAAATTCCAACAAAGCAAGCGCAGTCCACGCGCACGAGCACGCCGTCGAATTTCATCGCGAAGCGAACGCCACCACAACACACACAGCTTCGACCGCCGCCAGCTTCGGTTGAAAACTTCGTTGGGCAGAGGGAGTAAAAAAAATGTAGTTTACTCCCCACGTGAGGGAGTAAAAAAAATGTGGTTGATCCCTCTTTCATACGAATCGGTAAAACACAAAAGTGCTCAGCACGAGGTCGCGGGGTTGATTCCCGCCGCGGCGGCCGCTTTTCTGATGGAGACGAAAAGCAAGAACGCCCGTGTGTGCGAGATTACGGTAAAGATCCCCAGGTGGTCGAAATTATTCCGGAGCCCTTCACTACGGCAGCTTCATCGCCTGCGTTGCGTCGGCGCTTTAAACCCTGTAATAAATCAGTACAAAACGAAAGTGAAATGTGCCTTCCCAGGACTAATTCAATGTTTATTATGCATCGATATGAACTGTACATAGCTATTTATACTTTGTCGGTATGACACCGTCAGACGCATCAACATTAGACACTGGATTGCACGCGCCAGAGCACTGCGTAAACCAGATTGAAACCACACGCGCTCGCAAAACATTCGAACGAAACCGAACGGGTTGCCAGCGAATCGTTTGGTGAAGTCACTGTCCGCTGCAGCGAAAGAGCATGATTTGCGGAGCTGTCTTGTGGGTCTGCCTGGGGAGCGACGACCGGCGCGTCGCTGTGGCAAATGTGCGACCTCTGCGTTCTTGCTCCGTGGAGTGTACGGCAGACGGTTGCGTTGCGACGAGCTCAGCTGGTGCCAACTGTCGGCGTTCATTAGCATTGTGATGTACTACTTCGCTTCACCTCTCTTCGACGGCAGCACCATCTAAATATAGGAGGTTATAGGATATATGGCGCGTTCATACACCTGTCTGTGCTTCAGTTCATAGCGCAGTCGGTAAAGTGCCAGCGCCTCCCCCTGCGGCGACGGAGTTCCCGGCTCGAATCCTGGCGCAGCCGCGTCAATGGGACGTTTTAATCGACCAGATTTAGGGGAAATCCCATAGGTGGAGTACGTTTCTGCGAAGGAACGTTTGTTTGACATCCACCTCAATCCACTGCTCCGGTTAAGCGGTGGTCGCGGGGTCTAATCCCAGACCAGGACGAATTTTTCTTCAACTACGAAGTTTCTGAGGACGCTGTAAGCTTTCCATTGTAGCCGTACGGCTCAATTGAGGTGTATGTCAAACTTTCCTTCACAGAAATGTACTCCACCTTTGGATTCCCCCAAAATCTGGTCGATTAACACCTGTCCGTCAGTTCGAGTTGTTGATCAATTCGATCTCGCACTACGAACGACTAGCCTCCTGGCTAGCTCAGTTGGCAGAGTGACTGCTCCGCTTAAGGGGTTGTCCCGGGTTTGAATCCTGGACCAGGACGAATTTTTCTTTAACTACAAAGTTTCTGAGGAAGCTGTGTAGCTTTCGTTTGTAACCGTACGGCTGCATTGAGGTGGATGTCAAATTTTCTTTCGCAAAAATGGCACATTTTCTGGCGATGTCACTTCCGTGACGGATGTGACGTTAGTCAGATCTTGGTGGATCCCGGCATAAAACAATTTCGTGTTAAAACTTGCTCTATCAGACGAAAATTACTGTCCACCGAAGAGCGGAACCGTGGAAAGCCGAAGTGCCACTTGCCACCATGATGTAAACACGGATATAAGACGTCACATGCGAGTTCACGGAACCTGCAATAACCATCCCAACCGCCACGGGTGCCGCGGCTTGGCAGATTGCGAAATGTCGGCACGGCTTGAATCATACCTGTACATTTAATAATAGTTTAAGACTTATGAAAGTAACGTGCAAACCAAGATTTGTGTTTGAGAGTTTGTGGGCGCGGTTCCCGTTCTGTTGCTTGTCACGTCACTCTTAGCACATCCGCTCAGTCGCCGTTTACGTCATCTCTGTTGGGCGACTGAGAGCTTCATTGTTTGAGTGTTTACGCAATTATTTTCAGGGTACTGCCCCAGAGACTGGTATATTAGTTTTGTGCGGAGAAACCTATCAACATAGACCGACTTCAGTATTGTCTTCAATGTCCGTTGAACTCGTAATGTACCGGCAGTGCACGCATTTTCACCGTTCCGTTTTCAAGTGCACTGTACTAGCACTGAGGAGTTGGGTGTCCAGGTGTCGCGGCTTCATTTTTCGCCGATTACGGTGTTGGTTTTAACAGCGGAGCTGCATGTGGTAGAACCCGCAGGTTCGCTGTTGTAGGTAAAAAAAATACCAAGAAAATGCCGAGGGCGCGTGAGCGCGTGCGTCGGGGCGACTGCCGAGTATCCTCGGCCCGCGCAGAAGCTTTAGCAAAGAAAAATGGCAAAAACCCCGAGCCTCGAGAAATGGCGAGCCCTCGTGAGCGCGTGCCCCGCGGTGCCCACTGAATCACAGGCTGGCGCAGTGGCTTTATTAACAACAACAACAACAACAACAACAAACAACAACAACAACAACAACAACAACAACAACAACAACAACAACAACTGCAACCACAACAGCAGCAACAACAACAAAAGGCTTCAGCGCTGTCACCAGGCGCTACCGGGAAATTAGATAAAACTCCAGCAATAATGCTAACGGTGAAAATGGCACCCTGCTTGGGAGAGGTCACCGCGGGGGCCGCAGTCTTTAGAAGCCATTATGTATGATTGGAGGCTTCCCGAGGCGAGTTTCAGATCGCGCCAACGCTGCCTCGAATCTATGACGAAGAGCTGATGAAAGTCTACAGCACTGGGGATGACTGCATCCACATATCGCCGCTAATAAGACGACCACCTCTTCGATGCATACGACGACGACGGCTAACACCGAAACTTCCAATTAAGCAATGATACCGAATCCTTAATATGTGTTGAGCAATGCTCACCTACACAAGCTTCGCCACTCATTCAAGTCTTGCGCGTGATTGCAAGCTTCCCTGAATTCTTTTAGTTTGTTTTTTCCAAAATTATGAGGTTGTATTACAGAAATCGTCACACTGTCAAAAATTGCGAAATCCAATGGATGATTTTCGTTTTATGCGCCAAATATACTAAGATCCGAGGTGAGCGTTCGTTTAAGATGCGCTGGTAATTTTGCTTGCTTTATTTATTTATTTATTTATTCGCAATACCATCAGGGTGTATAGTGACCAGGAAATCCTGGAAAACAGGGAAAAGTCAGGGAATTTTGAGCCACCGGGAGAAGTCAGAAAATTGTCAGGGAATTTTTTAATCCAGTACTACCAGTCAGGGAAAACCACTTCGGGGCCTGCCCAAACTGTTTTAGAATAGTGGAAACCAGTGTTGGAGGCCTCCAAGAAGTTACCGAACGCAACACGTTCGCGCGCGACGAAAGTGTGAACCGCATGAAACGTTTTCCGGCTCTTCTGCTCGCGAAAACGCGCCGCGCACGTCACAGGTGCGCTTCCACTGCCGCGGAACCACCCACACGCTGCGCGCGGTGCTGGTGGCGGCGGTAACATGGCGGCGGCTTCAACCGCGAAGTTCGAGCGACCGCTTCTAAGCGCTCTCTAAAATGTCACACAAGGCATGCACGAAGTTGCTTGTGCGGTAAAGGAGCTTATAATGTGGGCGAAAACGGTACTATAAAACATCATCCACGCCGCTAGTGAAAGCGCCCATGCAGTACCTGCCGGGGTGGTAAGCCGACACATCTCTGGCGGAGCCAGCCGACTGTCTCGAGCGCTTCGAAACTGCCGTCATGAGGCGCGCGGCTCCCCATTGGCGCATGTCATCAGGCTCCTCTCACTGCCGCGCGCGACGCGCGTCATTTTCTGAGCGAGGGAGAAGCTGCAGCGCGCGCGAATCGTCGATGCGGGCTCAAAAAATCGCACGCGCAACGCTGACGTGCCCGAATCGCGTGCAAAATTGCACCATGCGGTTCACGTTGCATGTCGAGCCAGGACAATTAAGAAGAAAAGCAAAAGGTGCTGGCTGAAGCGCAACTTGAAGCTTGTATCCCGCAAAATGAAATAAACTCTCTGAAGCCGTAACTGAAGGCAAGCAAACCTCGAGCTGAACGAGCAAACTGAAGTTATTCGAAGTGCATTTTGAGAAGTCGGGCACTTGCAACAAATATTTTTCCCTGCGATAGAATGTCTTTTCTCTGTGCTTTTTATATGCATCACTGACCATTTCCTCAGAATGGTGCCTGTCGTATAGGTCAGGGAATTTCCAGTAAAATGGTCACGGAAAACATGGAAAAGTCAAGGAAATTGAATTATGCAATTTGCTAGACACCCTGATCCTAAAATCCGTGGAAAGAAAGTATTAGTTTGGGCGAAAGGAGCTCAGACACATAACCATAAAACAGGTGCATTCAGGTAGCTCGAACAAGGAGAAAAACCCAGAAAGAAAGAAAAACGAATGGATTTTAAAAAGGAGGGGAAACAAAGGAGAAAGGAATCGAAGAGGGAAGCAATACAATGCATCAGAGCAGGTAGCACTAAAAGGGACGGCGCCCATTAAAAGCGCACATAGCAAACATAATGTGCAAGGAATCAGTAGTAACCACAAAACTAATCGATAAGAAAGACAAACTGCGTTTTAGTTTGTGACAGTGGCGTAAAAGAATTTCTAAAACTTCGCTGCGACAATTTCAGTTGCTATACCTGACGTTGCATTGTTCCAATCGATTCTCGTCCATCGATCAGTCGTGAAGGGGTCCCTTTTCACAGCCGGCCAGTGTCGGTTTTCGACGGTTCTTTTGGTATCGCATGCACATAGCAGTAGAGTACAAAATATTGGTAAGCTCGTGCAGTGCCCTCTACCGCAACAATGTAGTAGGTGACCACGCCTGTACGAACTATCGTTCAACCATGGCCTCCGTGATCGGCTGCCGGCGGCGCGCGCGAGCAACGGCGCGCCGCCGGAAGCCGATCGGCGGAGACCGTGGTTATACTCCTGCTTCGGAACCGCCCTCTTGCGGAACAGCTACGCCTAAAGCGCATGTTCCCACCCTTGCCAATTTACCGTTACGATATAAAGTTTGGATTCTGCGTGCGGGCTGTTCTCAGAGAAAACTATTTAAATTCGTGATTTGAACTTTGAACTTTCGATGAAGGGCTAACTTTGCGGTTGTTGGTTTTATTTCGAAAGCATTGAAGAGGACGAAGCGAAAAATGCTGCAAGGGCAACGATCGGCGTGCACGAGTCCGTTAGGACAAACCAAGCCAGGAATTGCCATCCACAGACCACTCGGTAAGTCAGATTATCGCAGCGTTTTTTGCGTGGGTTGCAAATGTCGTCGCGTTCAGAAGAAAAACTCGCCTTCGTCTCACATTCGGAAACATTGGAAATATTACTTGCGTTTTTGTCTTCATGGCCCCTTTAAACTCAGTGTAGCCATTCGCCACCACTCGAATACAGAACTCAGAAAACTAGCACAACTCGACATACACAGTCGCCATCATAATCAACAGTAATTGTATTCACCGCGAGACGAACGCCTCTCCCAAATACTTTCATCATGTTCGAAGTTTTTCATTGAGAGTGTTGCAGCGAATCTTTTCTGTAGAAGAGAGTTCGCTTGTGTCTCAGGTAGCCTTTTTCTAACATGATTGTCCCCATCTAATGAATCCTTACTGAGTATCCGCTGGTGGTTTTTTTTTTTCGCGGGAAGGAGTACTCCGCACTTGGGAATTCCGTAGTACGACTGACCTGCATGGAACATTCAAGCCATTGAAAAACGTACTAAAGAAACCAGCCGCTACCTAAGGTGAACAGGGGCGCAGTCAAGCTCGTCCAACCCTGTAGAATCGTAAATTAATACCTTGGGAAATCTGTGTCAAACGAAATGTGCAACCCATGCTTGCCGAACCTCTTCAGCGGCAGGCCCTTGACGCTTCGCCTGGTTGTCCAATTGCCAAATCTCAGGATCATATCGCCAGCACGCGCCTGTTCACGGGCCTGCTCCCGTTTGTCGTTTGGTCAGGGCTGCCTGCCACTTTGGTGCAGTGGGACCAAGCGCTGCTACCCATGGCGCAGTTGCCTTTAAAGGAGCCATGAAGAGCAACTACAACTTCGTTTAATTTGAAAGAACTAGGATTCAGTGTCTCACTCAGCTCCATTTACCGCGGCAAAAGTTGTTTTTTTAACGAGAAAAAGTAAGAAGTATTTAAAACTTTGAAATTTTGCGCCACAGTGACGTGTTATGAGCAAGAATGACGTCATACGGGCAAATGATAAAAAACTCCCAAGCATTTCCCCGAGGGTGAACATGGTTAAGTGCGAATGCACGGGGTGATGCTATGAGGGGGAGTAAGTTAAAATCCGTTGGCATTCGCCGTGAGCGCGCGCGAGCCGACCACGGAGGTCTGGCAGTTTATCGCTGCATATATAGGGGGGTACGCCGCGCCCAGCGCGCCGAGCCAGGTGGCTGAGAGAGGAGGCGAGCGCAAGGGGGAGAGGGGGACAGCGGCGCACGGCAGCTGCAGCCGAGCGAGGGGGAGAGGAGAGAGTGTGAGTCACGGTGGAGAGAGAGGCGCGCGGCAGCTGCTGGGGAAGGAGGCGCGCTGTGACGTCATACCATGACGTCAACGGCGCGAGGAGCGGTGCGGGGAGCGGCGCGCACACGCGCAGCCACGACGAGGAGGCGGAGCGAGCGCGGTAACGTGGTGAAGTGACGTCACCGCGCCGTTGCTACGGACGCTTCCCTCCGCTCCGCGCCGTTGCTAGGGAGAGGAGGACTGCGGACGGACGGCGCCGCCGGCGGGTGGAAGGTTTTGGGGTCGCTTATAACGTGCATTCGCACTTAAAACTGAAGCGTTCAAATTGAACTATAGGCCCCATTACAGGACGTCCAGTCATGTGTCGTCGCGACAGGTCAGTTTGGCGGCCGCCAATCGCACAAATAAGGTTCTGTGACGTCATAGAAAAGTTGCGAGAAATTGGCTAGGGGGGTCGCGACTGCTTCACACGTTTTCTTTCATATCTCCGTTATTTGTCGAATATTGCGATGATATTGGTATCATTGTTAGCGGGACTAAGCAGTCTTTCTAATAAAAATTAACCCAACTTGTATTTTGTCTTCATGGCTCCTTTAACGGCGAGGAACAGCGAGCGTAGCGAGCTAATCTGCCTTTTCGTTCTTTGGAGGGAGGGAGCGCCTGTGATTGGCTGAGAGTATGGCGTGACCCGGCGGACCACTTGTGGGAGCGGGGCGACCGCCGGCAGCATGTGGAGAGGAGGGGTTGAGGAGGGATTTTTGCCGTACGATGCCAACAGCAAACTCCGGCGTCCGCGCGTGTCTGCGCATACAAGCTTCGCTTTAAAATATAACAACCAACCAAGTGGTGAGCGCACCATTAATTAGTACAACTGAAGGGCATCCACAATAAATGCCAGAAATCCAAGCAGCACACCTCCTGTTTACTACGATTCAACATAACCCCCAAGTAAAAAACCTAGCTCCTCCAAATCAGTACACTACGGGCCGAACCAACTCCGACTAAAAAACTTGCCTATTATAAGCTACCCGGCAATAACCGCTGGTTGCTCCCATCTCACTAAATACTTCATCCCTATTACGAAAAGGTGGGACAAACAGTCAGGGGCCGCAACATTCACAGGACAGCGCCACCACCTTTCATGCACCCAAAACACGGGCACAATGCCACACTCCCTGAACGCTCACCTGCCGTCCAGCGTCATGAACACCCACCGTACAAAGCTAACTGCAGCCACTACGAGCACCAATTGTAACGTCACCACCATATGCGTCTCATGCTTTTATGTAGGGCGTTATCTATCTTGTTTAGATAACTGGTTCTGTTTTAATTATCTTAAACACCCTATTTCTTTATGGTTAATTCTTCGGATATGTGGGCCCCCACGGGCTGTGTTTCAATCTTATTGCATACCGCAAGGTTGTCGTTTTGTCAGTGTGTCTTTTACTAACCCCTGAAGGAGCACATCTGCACCGGCAACATAGTACACATCATAAGATTTTTGTTATTTTTCCATGGCTCAGTGTCCCACGTTTTTTTAAATTGGCTGTGAAGAAGCGAAAGCTGTTTGGTTTCAATTTTTATGTTTATTTATTTACTGAATACTACAGAGGCCTATTGGATGGGCAGCAAGCAGTAGGGACATAATTAGTTTAATATTGGCAACAAAGCTCTACAATATGGAAAGAATAAAGTATTAGAGAACAAGAAAAACTCAGTCAACCTTGTGAAGGAAATACTATAGCACATTCACAGTACAGGTCAAACTAAAAAATGGCTAGTTGAGTCGATGCTATTGAATAATGATGCTGGTACCTGGTTTCCCTTGGTTACAGTCAGCGAAAAAAGAATAATTTGAAAAAGTTGGTTCTTTCTAGCACTACAGTGCGTTAAGGATTCGGTGTGCCGTTGTCGTGTTCTGTGAGCTATGAGGAGTTGGATGTATTGTTCAGGAGTCTTTGACAATTTATTTTCTTGAGAGGATAAAGAAGTATTAATCTCTGGCTTTCCCGTCAAAATTCTGAGGTTGGGATGTTATGCTTCCTCATAGATGAGCTGGCGAATTGATCTAACGAAATTTTTAATAGATTAACCGAACAGTCTTACGCTGCATCATCTCAAAGGAGTGGATGTTAGATTTTGTATGGTATTCTGTATTATCACAGTAACCGTGTGAATGAGCGCCGGAAATTTCTCACGGCAGTCGCCTCTGATTGCATAAACACGCCACCCAGAGTATCTCTTGCGGAAATATTTACCCAAAACTCGCTCGTACTTCTGCTTCCGTGGCGGTGTTGTATAAGCACTTCCTTTAAAACCAGAAGGCTAAGCTTCGAGTCCGGCAGGACGAAGTGATTTTTTTAGCTTGCGGAATTTGTGAAGTTTTCGCTCATTGTTAATGCTTCTTCATTTTGGTTATTGTTATGTCAAGCGGTCGCCGCACAGGAGGTCTAGAATGGGTTAGGTTATATTTATTATTGGTTGTGTTCTGTGTCGTTTCTGCTGGGTTAGGTAAGGTTCGTTTTAAGTCCGGCTGTATTTGGGTAGGTGCACGTTCGGTAGGTGCACGTTCCGGCTGTATTTGGGTACCCTACGTTCGGTAGGATAGAATACTTTGCGTCGAATAGGTTAAGTTACGTTAGGTTAGGTTATGTCAGGTTACATTGGCAGGTATTTTATTCGGGGAATTTTAAGCCAGCCAGCATTTTTATAAAATGCCGTGAGAATTTTCCGAAGGTAATTCTCGCGGCTGCCGTGAGATTCACGCTGCCATTTTGTATAAGGATCGGAGTTTATGGATATCTTCTGCAATTTTGGTCTTACGATAGATGTATAGGCTAGCATTTTTACACTTACAGGAGTATTTTAAACTTAAACCTTGCAAGACCGAGTTTATGAAAGGAGGATTAGTGAATCAAGTTTGGGTAATGCCCGTCTTCACTGCAGCCACAAAAGGCGTATTGTTAAAGGGAAAAGGATAAGGAGTACCGGAAAAATTGCAATTTGGCGCGGTTCATGACGACAGGAATGACCTAACAGAGGGAATTCTAGAAATGACTTATCAGTACGTTAACTTCTCGTTATCTTTTACGTACCACGAACAACTGAGGCAAGACGCGCCACTTAACACCACAGCCTGTGTGTCTTGGCGTTGGCTGTGGTTCGCAGCGCGCAGTCACACTAACAATTAAATTCCTGTGGCATCCTAATGTCAGTGGCTTGTGAAAGCTACTGTCTCATCGGTTTTCCGTGACGTCTACGTGTTTTGTTTGGAGTTTGGATATTAATTCGTATCATTGTGATTCGGATAAAGCAGTTTGTTTTATTAATCGAAATAGTAGTTTGCCTTAACTGTCCTTTATTATTATAGGCGATCTCCTTGCCGATTTCTTGTAATAGATGTGCCAAAGCCTCTTTTCAAAATAGGGGAGACCCACCCCGTATCACATGTACTGCACCATTACTGTACTGCTCTATGACTCCCTTTCATGTGAGCGTGATTTTAAGCACGGCACGGTGTCTAGCGTTGCACGGTGAACAGCCGAAAGAAGCGCTTAAGTGGGTGCCAGCTTACTGGTAGGCGGGCGGGAACATTAAAACTTGTCCTGCAAAGTTGACCCACAAACACCGTCATAAATACAAAAAATGGGGTGGTGCCATTGCAATCTGCAGAGATGTTATTTCAGATCACGAACGTATAGATGCTCGAGCAGTGCTATCTGTATGCTGTGATATTTTTAGCTGGTTCCTGCACTTCGTCCTTTATTGTACCCACCTCTGCGAGTTGATTGGCTTTCGGTTTCTGTTGAGAAAAATGGCCAGGATTGCCCCGTCATGAAGGGCTCATGTTTCGTTATGGATTGCTGCCGTGTCTCAGGTGTCATGAAGCCGCCAAAAGCAGAACCCAGGGGGACCTTGTTTTTACCTGCTAAAAGTAAATGGTATGCAGATGATGACTTCACACCGTCGTCACCCACCACTCAGCATAAAAATGAGGAATCATTGGAAGAAAAGGCGCTGCAAGGTGAGTCCGGGCATTTCGGCAATACTTGTCTTGGGGCCTTGTCTTCATCTTCCCTTTGTCCCGTGCTTCGCGCTGTTTTGTTAAAGTTATGTACCAACTTGCCCAACTACAAACCCTGCTGCCTTCTTGCATTAGGGCGTGTGAAAGTTTCTCAAAATGTATCCGCCTTGAGTTAGCTGATTCCGGCAAAATTCGTAGACGCGAGGAGCAAGTTGGAGCCACTACGTACGGCTGTTGCCCGTAAGGCGCTGGAAAAAAATGATAACCTTTGCAATGAGTACGGTACTGAGTCTTTCTGTGATCCGCACTTAGGTCTTATTAAAAAGCTACCGGGAGTATATAGTAAGATGTCGCGTCCTCCGATTAGGTTTGGGTGTGACACGCGTTTTGTTTTCGTCCTGCAGCGGACAACTAACGCAGATGTTAAAACGTAAGCCTAAGAACAATCGGAAGGTAAAGGCTGTACATCAACATTTAATTCGTGGAACATGACCCCAATTAAAATTGACAGCGCGCAAGTGCGAAAAAAAAACGCTTAATTTTTTTAATGTACTTATTTTGTTTTTTCTCAGAGCCGTAAGCCGTTTCGAAGAGAAGTGCTATTGAAAAGAACAACAATTTAAGCAATGACAACGTATGCGACCAGTAAGCGCGCGCAGAACACTGGGAAATACCTTGGTCGGGGTGGGCGGTATAGCAGTCTTTGCCCCATTTCGCCCGCTTCTTAAAACCCTCGGCATCCTTAGCTGCCTTAAAACATGGTGCCCGGTTTGCGTGGTCGACAAACCTGGCCGCCTTGACGCCCAGCAACGTGCGCCATCTGCAGGTTCCCTTTCAAACACTCCTTCTAGTCTCTCGAGCAAATGGTAAACGGAGTTCCCTGTTCGACGTCAGTGGCCTAGGGGTAGAGTTCGCATTCTAAAGGGGAGGGCTCCAGTTCGAGTGTTATTTCTCGCGTCAAACCCGCAATGGTTTTACTGCGAGATGTTCGCTAAGTTCAATTCTGCGCATTCTTGTAAAAATCAAGGACATTGTGGTATCATTTAGTCCGGTTAAACGCTAAAACGTTGCACACGTGCAGCACACCTAGGCGCTCCACATTCGTCAAATGCTCAACATAGGCAATGCGAGCGGCTTTAGAGCATCTTGTGCAGCTGGGCCAGCTGATAAGCGGGCAATCTCGAAAGAGAAGCTTTTTCGCTTCTTCTCGGCCATTCAAGGGGCTTCTGCTGGCGGCTGTTCCCCTGGCCGAACGGCCCGCATGAGCCCAGTTGGTCCCTCTTCTCCCGCCGCTCCTGTTGCAAAAAGTATCCTGAGTTTCTTACAAAACCACCAGATGGTGCGCTGGTCTTCCGGCAGTTTATGCGGCGGAACTTTTGCCATCTGCGGTGCCGCGCGCTTAGTGGTAGCGTGCTGGAAAAGATTGCAATAGGAATACGTGCATAGGCGCCACTGCGATTACTCAGAAACGTTCCGCAGCGTCCAGGACATGCAGGTATGAAATAAGTGCCACCGATACGAGAAACGTCTACGTTAACAACGAAACGAGGCGCAGACCGCGAATGCATGCTAGGCATGCTCTTTGGAAAACGCGAATCAAGGCAGCAGCGCATGGCGGCAATCTAGGACGATGAACTTCGTGAGATTTACGCCCAGATGCGACGAGCGAGTAAAAATGGCACCCGCACTTTCTTCACAATCCAGTTTTGCCATGATGCGCGTTCTATCATTTCGAACGGCATTAATTGAAATCCATTGCGCTGTTCAGAACACTGACGTAAATTACGATGTAAACATCGCTGAAAGCTTCGCTTAAAGGCGCTTCGCATGCATGCGTGGAAAAAGACAACTTTTTTCTTTCCCCTTTTCGTGCCACTAAAAATGGCAAGTGGCCATGCCTTCGTTTGCACGCATCGTAGAAAAGGTGCTGCGGGAAGAGAAAGGGTGATTTTTCAAAGGCTTAATGAGGTCGCGTTCCTGGTCTTTTGTTCAGATTTTGACTGCATGAGTGCCGAAGAAGAGAGACACCTGATTACAGCCATCTGTCTTCGAGCAATGAATGGCGGTGAGGAGACCGGTGCAGCAGTCGACCTCTGCGTCCTCATGTGTGAGGTAAGAAAACCGGACAGTATTTCTCCGCGGTAGCCCTAAATGCGTACACTGGGCACATATCGTCAGTTTTGAAGGTGAATGTTGATACGAGGCATCGTTACGCCCATAGGTCGGCGCACTCACTCGTGAGTAAACTCATTTATACTAATTTGTTCTCAAACTCACGAGTGAGTTCGATGAAGAGTGAGTACACACCCATATTAAAAAAAGTAAGCACGATGACGATTGAGTACAGGGGTAAGTCCACTACTCGTGAATACAGTACTCATGAGTATGAGTACAGTCTAGTCCACTTATAACAATATTCATGTGCCAAGGAAATCCCATCGTTATAACCGATAATTGTTATAAGCGCGTTGCGAAATAAAAAGACGGAACAGAGCTCAAAACATTTTATTCGCATGCCAGCAAGGTCGTACTACTACTAATTTGCGGAAAAGAAGCCACAGTCGGTCACCTTTGTTTGCCGCGTGTTAAGCTAGCGCAAATCTTTTCTAAGAGCATCTATAGGTGCTTCACCCTCGCTGAAGTAAGTTCCTTTGGCAGAAACAAAGTCCCCCCCCCCCCAGGGACTGTGTCACGCATTGGGCCTCCTACGAAGACAATACCTGAATTGGCTGCGCAACCGCGTCATTAGAGTCATAAATTTTGCACTTTCGGTGCACAATATAACCGGATTAAATCGTTATATCCGATATCGTGGCACTGGAGCATTGTAATAAGCGGTTTATTTTCCATAGAAAGAATACAAACGTTGACGGTGCCATACCTGTTCATCTTTATATCCGATATATTGTTATAAACGGTATCGCTATAAGTGGACTCGACTGTACTCATGAGTGCAGTACTCATGAGTATGAGTACTCGTGGGTATGAGCACTCATGAGTTATGTACTCATGTGTACACCTTACTCATGAGTACACATTACTCCTGAGTAGTACTCATGAGTACTCATGAGTGTGAGTACTTGTGAGTACATAGTCCTCATGAGTACAGTATTTATGAGTACAATGCTCATGAATACTGTATTTTCGAGTTCTTGCACTCGTGAGGACATGCACTCGTGAGTACAGTAGTGCAAACAAGTCCTATCACGAACTCGAGTCTGTACGCGCGTGTACGATTCGCAAACATTTAGCGGTGCCGCTATGCAGCTTCACTCTCAAGGACGGTAAAATCAAACAAAAACTGCGCCTCCCTCCTTTCCCTATCCCATTTTGGCGCTGTTAGCAATTTTGTGTGGTTGCTTAAGGGGTCGCGGTGAAAAGAGAAAAACGAGGTGGTGAGGTCCCGGTGGGAAGCGCGGCCGCAGTTGCTCTGTTTCTACAACACCTGTTGATTGGCGCAGTTATTTTTGTTCACAAATACGCGACCTGGGAACGCGTAGCTGCTTCGTTCCGCTTGCTCCGGTCAAGTTGTTTTGGGGGAGGGGGTGGGGACTGCTAGCTGTGCATGCACTACGCACACCGAAGTCGCTTTTTTTCCGGTCTTCAGCAGTTTCCGTTCACGATGTCACTCTGTGTAGTCGTTTCGTGAGCCGAGCCGCTCATTTAAACAGTCGCAGTTAATTTACGTGATTCGCGTCAAATCGACTGCATGCTTTGTGTCACCGAAATTGTCCGCACCATTCCGCTGTGCGCATTCAAGCGATAATTGGGCTGATGTACGTGTGCCCATATGGTTTTATTAGGCTCCCGTTTTGAAACTTTTTTCTCAGGTTCGGTGGGACTATGGTCTCGTGCTGTCCATTTCTAAGTGAGGATATATCCCCACCGTGAAGGTTTTGGGTTGTTAATGAGACATCATAATGCCCAGTTGAACGCGTGTGACGCCTTGTTTTGCCTCGAATATTTTGTCGAGGAGCTCTGGCATCTTGCCGCTGGAGGAGAATTTTGCTTTCGAATGGCTTTGCTTTCGAATGGCAACCCGATACGCTACTTCTCGTTTATGCCACCATGTAATGAGGAAGCTGACGACGACGGTGAATTTCGGTGGTGGTTCTTTTGCTACATTCATCTGCTGTTTACTGGCGGGGCGACCACCCCTCGCTAGCAACATGTGCCGAGCTTAAGCTCGCACTGTGGAAGGCCTCGTGAAGGGGCCGTTTTATATGATGAACGCCAACGCCAGACATTGGGTTTTTATCTTAAGCTCGCGTCGTGGAACGTCTCGTAAAACATGTTGCTTGCCCAAACGACGCCACCGCACTTTGTGATCGATAGCTGTGAGCTTCATCAGCGCTGCTCGAGACAAGAGCTGCAGATTTTCACTGCAACCAACGCACCAACACGGCAATACAGTGACGTCAGTGCAAGCTATCACGCCTCCGAAAAGTGCGTCTGCAAACTTTGTTTTCGAGTTCAGAAAGCACGACAGACCCGTTGGACAGTGCTGTAATGGCTGCCAAGCACCGGCAGCAACTGGGTCCACTGCAGCCCTTGACCGGCCTTTATCCTTGCGGGGTGCCGCTAACTTTGTGTAGACGGCGGGAATTTCACCCCTGTATATTACGCCTTTTGGAGAATGAATCTTCGCATGTGTGTGTTTGCGTGTATGTGTGTCTGTGCGTGTGTGCTTGTGTGTGTGTATACGTCTGTTTCCTAGCACCTGAATTATATGTCAGATCAAACCTACAAGAAATACATATCAGGGCCCATTGGCCCGATCACGATAAGTCTAGGAATAGGTTCTGAACTACAACTTAAACAATCCCTAGTAAATAAGCCGTTTGCTGCAGTCAAAACAAGCGCGCGGATAAGTTGGCTTTTGCGTCTGCTTTTCCGGCAACCGACTTATTTTCCGCAGGTGATATCGATTAATTGCAGTCGGCAGTCGCCGTCTTATTGTAAGCGGCAACTTATGCGTATGGGCAAACGGGCCCAGGGTTTCTCACAGCGTCATACCGAGGACAGGAACCAACGCATATAGAAAATAAGTATGTGCTCTGTGAACCCAAGGTTGTGTACTACGAAAATGCAAAAAGGAAAAAATACGCACAAAATTGGCTGTCAGCCCCAACACCCCGGCATTGTGAAGGGAGAGGCCTTTTCGGTGCACATCGCACGATCCACTTTCACTATGAGCTGGATAGATGAGAGCACGCGGGGCGCCGCATACGTTTATTGTAAACAATGTTATAATGTTCAATGGAAATATTTTCCGAAACCGAGTTTGATTACATGTAGTATAGAGTGGGTTAGTCGAGCCTACATTGTCACTAGCAGCAAAGGTTGAGGGGAAAAAGGCATAAAAACTCCTACAGGCTGTGTGATGCGGGGCGACATTTTCTTGCTGCCGTTAACCAAAACTACCAGGAGTGTTCGTTCCTGATGTTTCTCCCTAAAGCGTGGTGTGTACTTTCAGTTTTCTTAAAATTTCCAATGTATTCACGCTCTCTCGTCGTATTTCGCGAGCGCTCCCCTTCACGGGATGACATTGTTCCCCTACTTCTTTCCCCTCGCGCAGGAAAAACAGAAAAGCATTCCTGGATGCGCTGGTAGAACGGCTGGGTCAATTTTATGAAGACAGAGAAAATTTCGTCGGAGACGTTGAGGGCACAGAGGCGGTTCCACGACGTTGGATATCGTACGTCACCTTTTTGGCACGCCTCCTCGTGGGAGTGGACGCCCATCGTGACGGGGCCGTCCAGGTTACTGCGGCCGTCCACGTACAGCTCATATCCCGCCTGATCTGCTGCTGCTGCCTCTATTTTCTGAGGTTGCCTTCGCTGGGGCACCCGGATGAGGTAAGACTCCTTGCTGTCTTAACGGGACACTAAAGTAAATTTGTCAACCTCCCGGTTTTGGTTGCACTGCGTGGACTAGTTCAAATTGCCGCACTTTTCATCGTTTATCCGGTTGATAAGTCGGTAATTATTTTACAAAGCGCCAAAGAGGAAAAACTACCATGCGCGGTCTGTGGCGGCCGCACCAACTAAAGGCTGTGACGACAGGAAAACATGCACCTTGATTGGACGATGTTCAAGGTTAGCATTCAAACAAGGTTAGGTTCTGTAAAACAACATGCTTGACATCCGACGGCATCGTTGGATGGGCATTCTGGATATCTCAGTAATCGTCGTACCGTTCTTCTGCCATGTTGTTGGCTGTAAAATGCCTAAGGAACGCCGCCTGTATAAACATTGCCTAACGCGTGATCAAAAAATGGCGAAACAGCCACTCTTCTGTTGCTCTCTCCTACCCTTCCCCGCTCCGTAGCCTTTCAGCGTGCTTTCGGGTCCGTCGGCCAGCGCCGCGTCTCGGAAACTACGCAAATTTTTGACAGTTTGTTTAGCGTTTCCCAGGAGGCGCTCCTACGCCTTCTTGTTGTTCACCATGCTTGTCTCTCTTGGTCTGTCGCTGATAAAACCGCCTTTGCCACGAAGCAAAATCACTTGTGCTGCCGCAGGCTGATGCCGGCTTTGCGCGCTTATCTCTTTGGATCACAGGCCCCGAAATTTTCTGAGTG
Organism: Haemaphysalis longicornis; assembly: GCA_013339765.2. Lineage (NCBI taxonomy): Eukaryota > Metazoa > Arthropoda > Arachnida > Ixodida > Ixodidae > Haemaphysalis > Haemaphysalis longicornis. The sequence goes on from CM023449.1 coordinate 212,504,931, forward strand.
GGGCATCCCCCCTCTGTCCACTTCACATTCCGGTCTTGTTTTGTCCCCGCTGTTCGCACTCTGCATCGGTACGCACTTCTAAAATTGAGGACTGTGCTGTAGAAGCGCCCGGACAGCGGGGCCGGACCCTCAGCTGCTTATCCTTTTTCTTCTATAATCTTGCGAAATTTTGTAACCACGTAATATTATTGGAAAGTAATGGTAGAAGTTAGCGCCTGAACAAAAAATGTGCACCCCATTTTTTTTCTTCTCTGATAAAATATGCAGTAAAATAATGGCTGCCCCATCCGAAAATATCGTTTTTCTGTTAGCTATTTGTCTATCCGACAATTAATACGTTCTTACACTATTTCAGTCCGCCTCCGTAAGTTATCTTTGGAAAAATACAGCAAGTATGAAGAGAGCGACAAATTGAACGAGATCCCTAGTGCGCCCCACAACTATCGCCCCGTCGCGACTGAGATGTGAGCGAAATGACCCTTGAAGCCCAACAGGCAAGCTGACATACACACGTCGTAGAAGTGGATGCAGCGTTCGCGACTCACGAGCAGTGACGTAAGGCGAGATGTCCGCCGGCACGAGCCACATAGCGGATGAGTGCCTGAACTAAGCGTCCTCACCCTTCCCATTGAAAAGCGCGCGACGCTTTAGGCAATGTTTATTCAGTTGGCGTTGGCCTAAGATAAGCCTCCCAAGACGGCTTGGAATCGTAGAAATCACTAGCCGAGGCCTGCGCAGTGGATGAACGCCCTCCGCGTCCCCGCAGACGCTCAAATGCCATGCGCTTTTCCCGCATATTCGGAGCTTGCCTAACTGATGCCTGTATCGTAAAAAGCGTGTTCGCACCAGGCCAAGGGTCTGCCGATTCTGGCCTGTGCCCACTGCTCGCGAGTAGTCGGTGCTTGTGGCAACAGCACGCCAACGAGAACTCGCAAGTGCATCAGTGTCAGTCTGCGCGCGTTCTGTGAACTCGCTCGTGGAGCAGTGAACGTTACGACCCAAAAATGGTGAACTCAGTTTAGAAAACATCGGCCGCAAACGAAAAAATCAAGTAACAAAAGAAAAGGATGTAACCTCAGGGATTCGAACTTGCGACTTTCAAAACAATAACCACCGTTTTAGACCGCTCGGCCACGAGCCAGCGCTGCTGAGTCTGGATATATAAGGTTATAATGCATAGCCAGTTTACACTTTTATTTAGTCTTAGCATTTCAAGTACCTTATGTTACTATTTGTTGTATAGCGCTCGTGCAGTAAGCGCCCCCCAAACTTCTACAATATCTCACGTGTAGCAATTGCCTTTCTTAGACGGAAAAGCGTTCGCAGATGTGTGGTCGTGCTGCTGACCATTGTACTTGTTCACCCAGCGCAAAAAAGTGCTTCCTGCTCCCTAGTTTTACGCTGTATAGTAAAAGTTTCAGTTGATTTTATTTCCTTAGTACCTATATTGACTTCGCTGACTCTTCTCCCGCCTTCAACCACCTGACCTTCATCGGTGGATTTGGATACCCCATCATCGCTCCCTCCTTGCGTTTCTTCGCGAAAGGGGGTTAATCTATACCTGTGACGTAGTATTTATGCCAACGGGCATCGCAATAAAAAGTGGCCTTAGGTTTTCCTACTAGCTTACCAGTCAGAGAAGAGTCGCATGTGCACTCGTGCAGCGCTTGTGTGGAGCGACCTGGACTCGGAGTTTGATACAGTCTACAAACTAACAAAGTAAAGAAAGGCACATTCTTCCATTCACAAAACGTGTTGTGGCTTAGTTTCAACTGAACGAGCGAATTGCGACGACCCGTCGGCGGCCGGCGAACTAAACGCTGAGCCGACTGACTCTGTCGCAAAATCGGCGAGCCTTGCAGTAGCGCAGCCAATTGCCAGCTCATCTCCTCCTGACGTCACACGAAAACGCCACAGAAAATAGGAGACGGCGCAGAGAGGAGGACAGCATTTTCGAATTGGTTTTTCTACTAAATACGTGTAAACGCGCTCAGGAGTAGTCGAAACATAGTTTATGGACTCCGGACTACGATTTGCGCTAGTAATCCTGCAATGTTTACAAATCACTTCAGTGTCCCTTTGATTGATTACGTTGATATGTTATCTGTAAAGTTATGGGACCTTCGTGTTGGTGAATGGCTGGTGAAATCGCCACTCCCCGATTACACTATTCGCAAACATTTGTTGAAAAAAGAAGGAATCAGATTGTCGCTTTAGCTACGCCATCGCTATCGGCTTCATCAGAATCATCTGTATCAGCGAGCTCGTGCTCGGACCACGCTTGGCACTTGGCTTGACGCGGCACCCTGTTCCGCGCTGCTCATCTGTGGCACAGCCGTCACAACCCCAATAAACGTGGGCGCGGCCACCCTACCTCGTCGGCCGCCTACAGCTCAGACTCTCAAGGCACTAAAAGATGTTTAATATTTTTAGTTAGTCTCCGCTCTCTCGGTCAGACACAATATATAACAGAGCATGAAATGCTAGTGTGTTATGCCATTTCAATGCAATTACAGCTTTTCAGATCTGTGGTGAAGTCACGCAACTGTATAGTGTTTGGGTTTCAACTACCCTTTAATGGTCGTTCCGGCAGAAATTTAATTTAAAGAGGTGTTTTTTAAGAAAAATAGAGAAATGCTGATACAATGACCGGACACAACCTTTTTATCGTAGATGGTTAATTGTTCCAGAGTAAAACTAATTAAGGTCAAGCAATAACACTCACTTCCGTTGAACATTACAGCGTCTAGTGCAGGTGGATATATGGGAGCGGATGGCTAGGACCTTAGGGCCGGTGCTATAGGCCTGAGTCATTGGCATTGGCACTACTGGTGAAGCTCACACGTACTTAGCTTTCATGGTCACAACGTTTTATGTTGTTTTCAAATTTAAAAAGCAACTAAAAATGCCACCCAACCTTTTTGGGGAAGCCTGTGAACGCGTTGAATGTGACAATGAAACTTTCCGGCAGACCAAAACAGGAAGTCCACAAACCCTGTTCCAGAGCACTGAACGCGAGGCTTTATCGCTTGTTGGCCCAACCCTTGCGTTGAGATGGGCTTCACTAGAAGTTTCTAAAAATACATGGCAGAGCAGCCTATTGCAGCAAAAAATTGGCAAATCACTCCTTCACCGTTCTAAAATGGGCATGTACGTTGTGGCGAACACGGGTTATGGGACGGGATAGGGTTTGCTTTGTTTACTCCACATGAGCCAACAGGTCAATGCTGCAGTGGCTTACTTTAAGCTGTTTAGTTGAAGCGAGATTGGTAATTAATTATGCAGTATCACCTTCATTCAAAACCTGATAACAATCCACAGAAATAATTGAAAACATCCGGAATCTATACTTCTTTGTGAGGACAACGAGGGCGAGTGCTTCCGGAAGATTATATATTTTGAAGCAGGAGCACGTGGGTTCGATCCACACGACTCACACTGATTGCATGCATGCATGCGCGTGTGTGTGTGTGTGTGTGTGTGTGTGTGTGTCAGTGTGTGTGTGTGTGCGTGTGCGTGTGTGCGTGTGTGTGTGTGCGTGTGTGTGTGTGTGTGCGTGCGTGCGTGCGTGCGTGCGTGCGCTGTCATGATCATGAGTGAGGGGCTTGTTGAAGGAATACAGAAAGGCCAGCAGTCTCGGGCGCCAAGGGAAGCATATGGAATAGCTTCGTGTTATTATTAGAATTAGAATTGGCTTTGTTTTTTATTTTACCGTCAGAACGAGTGAAGTTAACATTTTCTTATTTTACGCTAGAAACGAAAGAAAACACGCGTTTAGAACGGGAACTGAACCCACGCCTACCGACTATTTCGCATGCCTTACAGATTCGCCTGTCTGGCCGACTGTGTTTGCCGTCGCCTTGTGGCGTATATAAATTTAGCACAACTATCTCTGACATTGGAGGGGGGGGGGGCAGCACTGCTCCGGCAACTCGGGGGGGAAGGGGGCCTACTTGCTATCTCCCGGCGTGTGGCTCGGGCGTCTACAGCCTGTGAGGAGCCGTGAGCTGAAGGGAAATCACTCCTGTGTTACCTTCGGCAGCAAGGCTGCCAGAACTGAGGCCCGCCCTATGCCTGCGGCGTTATATAGTTAGGAATGAGGGCTTCCTTGAAAGAATACAGAAATGAATGCCAGTGGTGTGCAACGCCAATGAAAGCATACGAAAACAGGTTAACGTTTCCCCTATGCGTATTTGGTTTAGTGAAATTAACTTTTTTTTTCATTTTACGCTGGAATAAAATTAGAGAACAACCGTCCGTAGGGGGGCATTCCGGGTACATGCCGGGTGTCTTACCAATTCGGCTATCTGGGACTGCATTCTCCACCAGTCTGAGAGGTATTTATATTTAGTACAACTGCATCTCATGTATAAAGCAGCCATGTAAAAGGCACACTTCTTTTACATGGGTAGACGCCTAGAAGATGTCTACTGTTGCATAGGCCCTGTTTTTATTTCAGGTCTACTCAGTTCTTTATTTTATTCGCTGGGCCGTGTAAGTAGCCCGTTTTTTATGCTGTAGACGCTAGACGGTGGCTTTCTGGCTGAATGGGCAAGTTATTTATTTCCTACCAGGCGGAAAACGTGTCTAGTTGGCATACATTCAGGATAATTAAACAGCGCAAAATAAACGGGGCGAGAAAGAAATACACAACATGAGCGCTACTAACAACTGAAGATTTATTGACAACTGGAAAAACGTATAAAGAGTTCAGCTTGCAGACTAACCACACACTGTAAAAAATGGCCAATTTTACGGAGAAAGCTGCTGGCAAAATGTTGCCGGACACATTTCTGTAATTTAGACAACGGAAAGAATTTTAAAAACGGACATTCCGTAGTACAGAAAGACCGTAACAAAACAAACACTCCGTTTCAAAAAGCACGTCTTTCCGTAATTGATAGAACCTTCAGAAAAGAAAAAAAAAAACTTCGACGAGGAACCGAACCCGCGACGTTGATCGAATGGGCACGACGCTCAAGACCATTGCACCACCGCACGAACGCTGCACTTGTGCCGAACAACCTGCATACTACATGGATGCCCACCTTGCGTGTGCCATACATCGGTATTTGCTAGCTGGCTTACAGATTTCCTGGCTGATAAAGTGCTATTTCTTAAATAGTGCTTGCGCAGTAAGGTTCCGCGAAGCCCCCACAATAGTTGATCGCCATCAACTCCGCTGTTTCGAGAGAGCTCTCGCAAAAATGTGTTTGACTGGCTGCGACTGCGATTTCGCACTGCATGAATAGTGCTTGCTGTGCTTTGGTTTTAGGCTTTAGGCTGAATATTTCGGCCGATATTGATTCCTTAAGATATAAATAACCTTCCGCAACTCTGCTTCTGCACGCAAATGACCTGATATGTTCTACAAGTGTGCCGGTCACACACGCATGTGCAGATTGCAGGTCCGGGGCAGCGACCTCCCCTCCGGAGCGTCGTAAAGACACGATACAGCGCTCTTGTTGAGCGGTATGGGCCTCATGGTCCTAAGTAAGTTTACTACACTTTAGACACAAACGAAACAGAGCCGCGTTCATTACGCCACAAATGTTGTCGGGGTGCAGTTTTCGCTTCTCGATCGATTCCCGACGATCGACACGACAATATATTTCTTGCAGTTATTAATAAACTGATCTGTTTCTGTTCTGCATCATACAGAGGAAACGGCCGTATTTTGCAAAGCAGAAAAAGATTCTGTTTGACGTGTAACGAAGAGAGCATCCGTGTAGTGAGGGACGGAGCGCACTTCCGTTAAATTACGGGTGTTTTCTTTGTTCTGCATCAGACGGAACACGGCTCTGTTTTATTACGGCCATCTGGTCCGTAATTTGTCCGTAAAATTACGGATTGTTTTTACAGTGCAGCCACGATGTAGACAAATCGCCTAACACATTCCCCAGCACAGGAAACTGGAGCTCAAGTGCCGTCAAGATACGCAACTTCACTCTCCAGCAATAATACCAAGGGCGAGCTAATGCACGTGTCATAATGCTTTTTTTTTATCAAGAAGGCTTCTGAAATCTTCCTCGTGTGCGAGTCTTTGTGTGCAAACAGAACACTTGTACTGTTAAACTTGGGGTGACAACCATGATTACAGCTATGCGACAACAGGTGGGACGTGGCCATGCCCTTTTACGTGTTCTGGCGTTCCCGCAGGCGCTAATTCATGCACCGTACTGTCTGTCCAGTGTATATTTTGTCACACGAAAAGGGGATGAAGTAAACAACGTCGGTTTTGTATTCAACAAAATGTGACTTTGCACCCATCTCTTGGAAAGACCCCCTTTTTTGTTGTCTAACTGCCTATCGATCGTGGGACAAAGTTTTTCTAACTTATTCTTTGCCGAAAGTATCGGTGTTGCTTTAGTAATCATTATTAACGTTGCATTAAAAATTTTGCGATGTTTATAATTCTGCTTTCTTAAGATACTGGTTGTCATTTCAATAATACGTGTACCATATTGTGAGTCTCTCCAGCTAAGCTCAGTTTTCATGACTGAAGTCACTGCATACTGTAGACTGGTACAAAGCACTCATACGCACGCCATCCCCTTGCGCTAGGACTTCACCCCGAGCTTGTCTGCCTCAAATCTTACCACCTCTGGTGTTTACAACCTAAAGTGCTTTATGCCGGTTCGGTGTTTGTAATAGATTAGTCATCAGTCCCCATCGTTCCCACGCTTGCAGAGACGTGTACTCTGCGGCAAAATTTTCTGGACCACGCTAAGCGTTTTGGTTTACAAAGAGTTCAAAACGAAAGCTTAACGGTTAACAGAGGCCAGAATATTTCATGAAAGTAAGAAAGAAATGTGTTCTCTCTAGTATCCTGTCATAGAAAGTTTCGTCCTCGCTCGAGAGGTAAGCTTGCCCTTTTATGGCTTAGGCATTTTTTACTTGACCTAGACAGTTTTGACAAGGACTGTACAATGATTGCGCTCTACCACTGCCTTCACCCCTCCTTCCAAACTGAATATTAGGCCATTCGGCTTAGTGTGGGGCAGGCAATCCCTCTGTTTATTAAAACGAGTCATGATTACGATGGTGACGCCTTATCGGAGGGTTGTACAAAGACGGAACGAATGTTTACTTGAGGCTGAAGCAATGTGATATGTTGTACACCAAAATGTGGGGCCGGGCGTCGAGAAAAGTTAAATCCGATTATTAGACAGGCGTTAATTGTTGATTGTTTGACCCGTTTATCAGATGGTTGGGTTTATCAGATACGTGGAATAAAAAAGAATAAGGCCAGACTTAAAGTTCGAAGTTCGAAGTCTCTTTTTTTGCTATCAGGTCATCAGTCACACTATAAATTGTTACAGTTTAAGGCAATATGAGGAATGTGTGAGGGTGTTCACAGTCGCTCCAGGTAGGCTAAACAGACCCTCCCAAGGAACAGGCGTGGCCAGAAGGCTTGCTTCTAATAGGAATGAGCCCGGCGCTTCTCGATTTCATGCCACTACATGTGGTTCTACCCATGATATTATAAGAATGGGTTGTTGCTATGCACGAAAATGGCCTCAAATAAGCTTCCATAGAGGTGTCGGAAGATTGACATGTTCTACTAGACTCATGTGGGTTCAGCCGATTAACTGGCTGAAAAATGTAATTGCTTACAATGCATTGATCTATTAATCGGTAGGGTAATGACCAATGATCCACCCCTACCAAACGGTGAACCTTTCTAGCGCCACCTGTGCCATCTCTATAACATGAAAGTTCAAGGGACGCTGACAGCCTGCACCAATGCCGCTACCCATGCTTTCTCTCGCAGATCAAATGCCTGAAAATGGTCCTTCAGTTTGCCGGAGGAACTATAAACAAGCATGCTCATGGACACATGCGTCACGTTATGAACCGTATTCGAGTTGCCTACAAAAATCCGGGACCATCGGCGACGATAAACATGATGCTGTCAGAGCTGATGTTGCTGAATGCTTCCCCTTGGAACATCAGCACCCGCAAAGGCTCTGACACCACTGCCTGAGTCTACGGAAGACTGTCTTTTATGTGATGCTTTTTGCCTTTCTTTTTGGAAGTTCACAATAGACGAGAACAACAGTTTCATACTTATCTGCGTAAACCTTTGTTTATTGCTTTGCACCTGAATTCCTCTGTCTGCCCGATTGTGCATCTGTAGCACGTGACGCGATGCGTTTTATGGACGGGCCATAGTGGCCACACGAATGACCATTTTGATGGCACTCCACAACACTTCCAGTCACGTAATGGTGAGGCAGTTTGTGGGACCATGTGTGGCTGGTGTTTAGTGCCTCATTCGAGAGAACAGCTTCCAGATGTCGGGCGAGGCCGTAAGTGGACTGTCTTTCGTCTGTGGATGGTATATGCAGAGATCAGACACTAAAGACAATGCTTTTTAACCAGCTGGAACTCGCCACGCGGCAGATTCAACGACGGTTTTGTCAATTTTTACAAGGACCAACAATGGCTTAGCCTCCTCTCGAGACAGTCGTAGTGCATGAAAAAGGTGACCATTGGGATTACACTAGCGGAATTACATTCCTGCTGGGGGCATTCGTTTGTTGGAAAAACACAAAACCGGGGAAATGCCGCTGAAAATTGGCATTTATCGCTGAAGTAAGTGGACTTCGTAGTTGCTTTCCTTTAGGCGTTCCTATGATTAAACCTCATCATAATATGTATATTTACGCTGAACGAGAAAGCAATAATGGTTAGCAGCTGGCAACTAAACGGCTCGGTTATTGTTGCTGATGGTTCGCTTCAACGTAGTTGTTTTTGTCGCTTTCACGCAGAATCAACTGCATAAAAGCGGAAGATCATAATTACTTTTTCCGCCTTACGATTAACCAGAACTCTATCAATGCTCTATTTGTGGCAGCAACACGGCGAAGCATGCGAAAAAGCTCGACTTAAAACAGGTTTGGTGTTGCAATAAATGCATTCGGAAAAATTTTGCTGATCATGCGCTTTTAACAAACGTTATAGCAGAGTCCTGCAATGCCTTTCGGTCCATGAAACTTCGCCATGACGCTATGGGAGAGCTTTGTGCGCTGCCGCCCCTCAAAAGTGCCTCAAAATGGTACTGCAGTTTGCCGGACCAACCATTAGCGAGAACGCTCCAGGGCACATGAAGCATGTGATAAACCGGATTCGGGTTGCCTACACTACTCCGGGACCCTCCCGGACTGCCAACAAGATTTTGTCGGAGCTCACATTGCTCAACGCTTCCACTTCAAAGATCAGCATCCACAAAGGCACCACTGCCTGATTCTATACGGAAGACTATCTGCGGATTGTCTGCTTTTCTTCTTGTCTGCCTGAAGATTGTCTGGTTCTCAACCTGAAGACGGAAAACTGCCTGTCTGAGTCTGAATAATGGTTACCAGCTGGCAACTAAACGGCTCGACCATGCGTTACTGACGGTTCGCTTCAACGTAAATGTGAGCTTTCGCTTTTACGCTCCATCAGCTGTGTGATGAACCCTTATGACTTCCGCCTTAGAATCGATCCAAAATCTGTCAACGCTCTATTTGTGGTAGCAACACGGCGAAGAACGCGGACCTAGAACTGCAGTGGTGTCAAAATAAATGTGCGCAGAAACATTTTGCTGCTCATGCGCTGTTAGCAAACGTCATAAAGTGTATATTTTGCTGCCATAAACTTTGATCAAAACGCTTTGATCAAAACTTCTTTTCTGGGCCCCCTTAAATGCACTTCTAGCGCCGAGAGGACCTATTGATGGTCTCTGAAATGGTGGACGTTACAGGCAGAATAAAAGCTACAAAAAAATCCGCCACGTCAGTCCTTGGCTCTAGCTAACTAAACAAGTGACGGTGATGGCGTTGGGGCCTTGGAATTAAACACCGGTTAAAGACGTGCCCTGAAGACTGCAGCAGTAATCAGAGCAAGGTAATTACAAAAATTGGGAAGCATGTTTACAGTGTTGGCGTATATGTTTGGGATTATGTGTGGCAGTGGCCCATAGGTGGCTGGTTCTGTGGTCATAGTAACCGCCGAGTCATACTTACAGAGAAAAGCGCACAATGTAATGCAAATAATAATGCCAATAATAATAACTAGCCGACATGGCACAGAGGGACCTGTTTCCGCATGCCCCGTCTGTAATTATTTTGTGTTCTGGGGACTTGATATCTGTATGAATCTGATGCTGTAATAAAAGTTCACACAGCTGTCGCATATTACCGTTACAACCGTGCTGCTGGCGTTCCTTCTTTGTCTCTGTGAAAACATTTGCTCCCTTACCGGTAGGATTGGCTTGCTGTCGCCCCTTTTGTTGTTCATCAGTAGAGGCATTGGGGGGATCGTCGCTGAAATCCACTGGTTTTTGTTGGCTAATCGGTCACGCATTCGCATCGGTGCCGCAATCGGTCAACAAAATGCCCGCTGTTGTTACGAGTGAATTGTTGTTGTAGTCCTTTATTAGGCGAAGGAAGGCCATGCGGCCAAAATAGGGGTAGGGGAAGGAGGGGAAGGGAGGAGTAGCCCAGTTAAAAAGACGATGCGTCCATGAAGACGACACAGGGGTTCTCTTCAGACCGCGGAGGTCAGGCTAAGGTGTAGATCTACCATTAGGGGATTTTCACGACCGGAGTAGGCCCGATTCTACACTTATTTTGAAAGACCACTCTCTACGCTGAACAGCCCAAGGGCTCTGGTAAAATTCGGATCTTCAAATGGAGGATCATCTTCTGAGGCATCGGGAGGCATAGCATTGGTGAGGATAGGCCTGTACAGCGAAAACGCGGAGCAGCGCCAGATTAGGTGGTTAAGGGTGGCGAATACGGTCATTCGGCAGTGGGGACAGTAAGGAGGTGGAGACCTCGTTGGGTAAATCCATTTTCTTGTGATGTGGGGTGTGAGAGCTGCGTTGGCCCTAGCTTTGTTGACGAATACTTCTGCAGAGCGAGGCATCGGGGGAGCCAGAGCCAGGTAGCCAGGGGGGGTAACGGAAGAAAGACGGCACTTCCGTGCCTGGCGTGCGTGATCAAGTTGAAGGCGAGGGCAGGGGGAGGAGGGCGACGTGTTGTCAACCAGGGGAGGTGTACTATCAAGGCGCTCCCGTGCTACATCATGTGCAGCCTGGTTGCCCCCATCCGGATCTGTGTGACCCAGAACCCATGCCAAACGGGTAGTGATCCCATTACGCGACAGAATGGCGGTCATATGTTGGATTCGGTGCACTGTTGGATGATCGGTGAAGGGTTTGCGCAGCTCTTGGAGGGCTTGGTGAGAGTCTGTGAGAATGCGGATGCGTGGAGGTGGCGGGTTTGCAATGGTGAAGGCCAAATGATCCAGTGCGCTAAGGATGCTCTGGAGTTCCGCTTCCAGGGGGGACGAGTTACAAGCTTGACGTCTGAGGGAGCCGTCTTGGTCCGGTCGGGCTGGGCAGCGCCAGGCCAGACCCATATGTGAAGGGGACAGGCTAGCATCCGTGAAAATATTGACCTCGTCCGGCAATTTCGCTGCGAGGACGCGCTGAAGGGCCCTTTCACGAGCGGTGCGACGGGAGCGCGGAATTTCGGTTCGTTGGTGGGCAACTGTAACAGGCGGGCTTACCCAAGGGGGAGGGGGTGGTGGGGCTGATGGAAGTACTGGAGGTACACGTTCGTCCCACGCACAGAGTGCAGTCCCCTGTTGTGTTAGTGTCCGCCGAAAGCAATGTTTTTGCACGGATTCCGCAAGGAGCTCTTCCATCGGAGGGACAGGGGCAGCTCGTTCAAGAGCGTCAATGCGAGTATGCCTCAAAAGTCCGGTGATCGTACGAAGGATGGACCGGTAAAGCACCGCTAAGTGCTTCTTGTGAGCCGAAGAGAGGTCATAAGCCGGGGCGCCATAAGTCAGACGACCGACGGCTACTACCCTTGAGAGTGTGAGACACGCCGATTTGATGGCGCCACCAAATTTGTTGGAAAGGCGAGAGACTAGGCGCAGCATCGGTTTCCAATTTTCGCGCAGCTGCGCGTTGAACACTGTTGTGGCTAGCGAGGGGAACACCTAGTAGACGGATAAAGGCACAGTGTGAGGCAATGGGTGTGTCGCCGATGTAGATAGTATGATGCATGTTGGCGGGCGGTCGGTGCTGACCGTGGTCTGGGAGAAATTCTGTCTTTTCTGGTGCTAGCTCAAGGCCGAGGGTTGGGAGAGTGGTTGAGAGGCTGTTTACCGCCGCCTGCAATTCTGTAGCCATGTCTTCAGTGCATTTGTAGTCGGCGGCTTCAACCCACACTGTTAGATCGTCAGCGTAGATAGCAAAACGAGCCGCAGTGTCCCGTTTCAGGTTGCGGGCTGCGCGTGCCATGACCAAAATAAAAAGGACGGGTCCAAGGACAGAACCCTGGGGAACACTCCTGTCTAGATAAAATTTTCTTGGGTTCCATCCTGGATGCGTGCTGTTGAGCCGAATTGGAAGATTTCCTAGAAAATTTCGAGTGAATAAAAAAGACGTGACCACGTGCGATTTACTGCGGCAGTCTGATAGGGTACGACTGCCCAATCTCCGCACATTGCGAGCGGTGGTACAAAAGCTGTCGTTCGTTTCATTATGGCACACAGTCGCTTGGGGGTCGGCAAGTAATTTGGAGCTTTGAAGCGTTATGAGCCCGCTTCACAAAATTCACAAAACTATCAATTGGATACTTAGTTGTAGAATAGGGCGTGCCGCCTGTTACCTGAAAGCAATGTCACCTGAGTAAAACAGGTGCACACTAGCCCCGCAGGATATTTCGAGGAAAGCTGTGGTATGGGTCAATCTCTTTACTGACGTAATTCGCTCCACAACACAAGGAAACGAATGCGAGACTAGACACGCCAGCACCGTGTAGTAGAAAAGAAGCCTGTCTATGTAATCACGCCTCCACCTCGTAGCAGAAAAGAAGCCGGTCTGACGAATTCGCGCCAGTAAACAAGGGAATAAAAGAAAGGGAGGAGGAGTAAACTTTATTTCGGCGAGCCTTCGTTGCTCATGTCTGAGCACCTGCCTGGTGGGGGGTTTCTTCTAGTTCGGGAACCCTGGCCTGCGCTGGCCACCCGGGCCCCTTCCACCATGCTACGCGGGGAAAAGAGGTCGGAGCTGATGAGCCGTGCCACCCACTGCTGGTATGTAGGTTTGGGGATTAGGAGTAAGAGACGGGGTTTGTTGACACCCCCATACCAGATAATATGGGGTGCCAGGGTGGTGGCAGTATTTCCAAGATGCGGGGTAGAGGGTGGGGTATATTTTATGGAGTAGGTTATTGCGTGTACAACAGCTCGTTCGTAGTCGTCGGAATGTTGTAGGGTAGGCGCTGGATGGGTGTGGGTGGGTTGCTGGGTATTGTTGGGGCCCATGCCGGTTGTAGGCGAGTAAGTCGGTCGGCTTATTTTCTCAAGGACGTAGGATTGAGGAGGTCATCTTGTAGGAAATCACCCTCTCGGGAAAGGACCCGGTGTTTGTGGGCGTGGGAAGCAGCCTGTTCTGACTCATTTTTTAAAAATGATTCGTGGACAGGTGATCAGGCAATCTGTTGTTGTGGAAGTTCTGTAATTTGTTTTAGTATAGTCAACGCTGGAAGGGATATTCGTCCGATCAGAAAATGGCGGCATGCAGCTTGGGAGTCTGTCAGTATACCTGTGTAGTCTTTGCAAATGGTGGCGGCTAAGGCGACAGCAGAAGCTTTCGCTTTTTATATCGATTTTGTAATGGTCGTGACTGCAGTTAAGTCTTTTCTGTTGGCGTCGTTGACACTGGCAGCGTATGCAGATTTGTGGGGCTATGGAGAGGCGTCTGCATAGAGTGTGAAGGGGAGGTGATCATACCGCACATGGATTGCTTGTGCCCTTGCTGCTCGACCTGCCTTGTTATAGATGGGATATATGTTATGTAGGATTAGAGCCACTCTAATGTATTGTCGAATGGGCCCGGGAATGCGTGTCCTCCTCTTGCTGTGGTGGGGTCGAATGCCCTAGCCGGCGGAGGGTCGCTCTTCGCGTGGTGGTGAGTTGGAGGGGTGTGAATTGAGAAATTCGATGCGCTTCTTGGATGCACTGTGACGCCCAGTTGTAAGGTTTTGTTGCCGTTTTGGGGGGCAATCCTACTGCGGTTTTGCAGGCTTGCCGTATCGCGGTGTTCAGTTTGTTTTGTTTGGATGGTGTAGGGCTATATACAGAACTGTACGCAATCTGGCTTATAAGGCTGTCTTGGATTATGCGCAGAGTATCTGCTTTTGTAAAGTCCAAATCTTCGGTGATAAACTCGATGGGTAAAGTGCATTATTTGGGAGAGAGGACGTTTGAGTGGTACGATTATTTGGGCACCAGCCCCACCCCTTCAGAATGGTGAGTCCTAGAATTCTCACGTGGGGCACGTTAGGAACGGATGTTAATTATTGCTGCTGAGATCAGAATCCCGTTTAGAGTCGGCGCGCTGTTTATGCGTTCGTTTACACAGTGTAAGTAAAGCGGATTTTTCAGGGGCACATTCCAACCCCCGGCCTTGCAGGCATTTCTGTTCTACTTGGATAGCCCCTGGGAAGGCGTCTTGTTGGTCACCTATGGAACCCGTAGGATTCCAGAGTGTGAGATCAACGGCTTATAGGGCGTGTCGCAAGTTGGGGATAGTTGAAACAGAGGAGTTATGTCTTTCACGCCGATGTTGAACAATAGTGGAGATATCACTGAGCCTTGTGGGATTCCTTTATCCTAGCTTGGCATGTGTTGGAATGGAGGTGCCCGATTCCCACTGTTGCAGTGCGATTGGTTAGGAATAAGGCAATGTAGTCGTAGAGACGTTGAAGGATTGCTTGATGAGCGATGATGCCAACTGCTCCTTTGATGTTTAGAGCCAGGATCGAGAATTTTTGGGTATTTGTAAGTTTGTCAATGACATATTGTTTCAGTTTGGGTAAAACATGTGAGTGGAATTCATACATCGTATCCGGTAAGTAACCGTTGTCTTCAATGTTGGGTGAAAGTCGATTGGGGGGCCGTGTCTTCTAGGAGTTTTCCAAAACAGGAGGTTAAGAAGATCTGTCGTGAATTTTTCGTATTCTGACGTTTTACCGGGTTAGGTATGAGGGATATATCCGCGCGCTTCCATTGTGGCGGTAGGGAGCTATACTTCCAGTGACTGTTGGTGTACGGTAGTAGGTTTCAAGGGCTATTGGGCCGAGGATGGGAAGTAGTTTGACTAGACACGTGACGGGTTTGAGTAGAATGGACGAGTGTTCGGAATTTTGGCTTTTCCTGTGTGATGTTTCTTGTGAGGCTGTGCACTGCGGCTTCCATTTTGGCTATTGATAAAGGTTCATCTCATCCTGGATTCAGGGTACCGGTGAATGGGGGGTTAACTCGCGTTTGGTTTGCGGACGTATGTTTTGAGGCGTTTCTCTAGTTCTTGTTTGAGGTCTTGCTCAGTGCCTGGATGGTTGTGTATAAGTCTTTGTAGTTTATGCGCCGTAGTCGATTGGATTCTTTCGTTACCATGAGGGTGCAAGGAGGGGTGCCAGGTGCGGCGGGTTCCCATGGTTCCTTGAAATGTATTGCAATTGGAATGAATAAACTTTATTTAAGCCAGCAGAACGATTATTTTTACGCGCTGCTACGCATGGCTCGACTTCATTCTGGGTGGTTAGCTACTACTCAGCCGAGACGCGAGCTCGCCCATGCGGACTCGCGAGTCTCATGCCTTTCGAGCACCCGCAGCACCGGCTGGACGGCCCAAAGACGATGCTCGTTGGTGTAGGTCCTTGCAGCTTCTTCAAGTCGTGGCGGGATGGTCTCGACGTCGCTTCTTCATGGTTCATGACACAATCCCACAAGATGTGCTTATGGTCTGCAGTCTCCTTGCAGCACTGCTGGCACTTGTCGGTCGGGTACGCCTCCGGACACATTCGATGCATCAGAGCCAGGGTAGGTAGGGTTCCTGTGTAAAGCGCTCCTCGCAGAACTGTCTCCTCCCGGTTGAACCCTCAGTCCGGGGGGTGGGAAAGTTCTACGAGCCAGGAGGTAGGCTTTAGTGATTTTCACCACAATTCGTCATTCCGTCCTTGGCACCGAACACGTTTGATGGTCATTTGCGGGGGTGCGGTTGGTTTGTGCTCGCGGCTGTGGGTGTGCCGTCTCATTGTGGTTTGCGTTGTTACTCGACGCGTCCTTGCCCGCATGCGCCTGGATCCCAGTTTTGCAATTTCGCAAAACTCGGGCTAGTTTTGTTGACTTAATTGACGAGCTTAGGTTTCGGCCTTGAACGGGAGATTGGCCATGCGTAGCTGCAGCTTACGGTTTGTTTTGCGTTTTCTCCGTCGTTTAAGGAGTCCTGTTTCGGGCTTCCCTGAGGAGGAGGAGGTGGGAATCAACAGCTGGTTTATCTTGAGTGAAAGTAACTTTATATGTTTGGAGTCTTCTGTGAGGTGCTGTGTAGGTTATTCTTCTATATTGTCGGTGGGTGAGCTTTCACGAAATTTTTTGCAGTCAGTCTGGCCGCGCCAATTTACTCCTGATTGTTTTTGCAGCGTGGTATTTATAGTTAGATGATGTAGTGATCGCTGCCTAAGGTTTCTGCCAGGCAGGACCAGATGGCATCGTTGATGTTATCGGTGAAGGTGGCTAAGGGGAGGTGTCTCTTGAAGCGCTGTTGCCGATGTGGGTGGAGCTGCCGAAGGCATTGCAGAGGAGGATATTAGTTTGTGTAACGGCTTCTTGAAGCCGAGTTCCTTTCCTGTTATTTCTCATATAGGTCCAAGCTGTCCGCGGAGAATTGAAGTCTCCAAGAACGAATTTATGTCCTTCAGTGCGTTGGCGTGCACATTTAAGTAGTCGGTCGATTCCAGAGAGGGATGATGTTGGTGAACTGCATATATTTCAAATGTAAAGGCTGGTACGGGACTTCCTGTTGGGCAGCAGTTTGCTGAATGTGTAGTCTATTGTGGTGGGAAGGGTATGTGCTTGTGCCGTTTGGGAATCTTTGACTAGGATGGCCGTTGTGGAGCAGGAGGAGGCAGAAATACTTTTATTCGGGTTTCCGAATGGTCCATTGTAGTGTTTCCTTCTTCACTGGAGCCCTAATGCAGTCCGCGCCTCCTGTGCTCTGTCCACCAGCTGAAGCTGGGTAGACAGAGAAGGGCTGGACAGCAACATCTCCCATTGTGTCTACTTGAGAAGTCGGTGGGATGAGGGGAGAGTGCTCAGAGCTAAAATTCCACACCTCCATTATGTGGCGGAGTGTTCCTACTTTTGAGCAAAATTTACATGAATACGGGTCGGATGTGGGAAGTATCCGGATTGTGTGAGACGTAGGGTAGTTTATTGTTCCCTGGAAAGATGAGAGTGAAACTGGGGTAAAGTCTGTCTCTGAGGGCGATAATGCAGGGTTATGTCCCTGAACGTGACAAGCGGGTGAATGTACTCGTGTAGCTCCAAAGCCTGGGGGTCACGGGCTTGTTGGTGGGCGTATTCGTTGTCCTCCATGGAAGCGTGAGCGGGCGTCGAGATGAGCTAAATGGAACCAGCTGGGAAGTGTTTGTAAGCACACGCAGTGCAGCTCGCGACACCCCATTGGTAATTCCGGTAAGCTTGTTGAGAATCGGTGACTACCTTACGAACCCATGGTTGAGTGAGAGGTTAAGCGGTGGCTGCTTCTTCTGCTGCGGTCATGCCTTAGGTCTGGAGGGAAGCACAAGCAAGGAGGTTGCTTCTGGTGGTAGGCACGATCATGGCGTACTGTTGCCACCGATGTTGGGAGGCGTCTCCGTAGATAACTGCATGATCCCCGCCGAGGGTGGTGCCGATTGCTTGAGCCCGTGCTTTTCGGCGACCCTCGTGGTGTGAGGGCTTCATATTTCCTTTCGAGGTAAAGGGAGCATCTTTAGTTCTTGTCGCCAGCCCGGGTGTACATCACCCGGAGTGACGTTCTGTGCTACCCAGCCAATCTGGTGCAGGATCAGGCGACCCACTGCAGTTATGGCCAGTCGGACGTACTGGTTAGAAACATGGCGCTGTATCAGCTCTTCCACGGTATTGTGAAACTCCGTCCTCAACAGCCTCTCCGTTGACGCACTCATGGGAAGACCAATGGTATGTTAACCTCTTTTCTAGTCATTATATCAAGCATCTGTGGTGTAGGCTGTGTATCCTCATAATGCAATGTGGTCGGTATCAGTTTCTTGTAGAGCAATGATGTAAGATAAATTTTGCTGTGTAGGTGGGAGGAGTGTGGCTTGCTTGCTTCGGTACGATCGACCGTTTACTTGTAATACAAGTAGCGATTACGGAGGCATTGAGTCGTGCGTAGGAGGATTAGAAGGTGTCATCGTCGGATTGGAGGTTCGGGGTTGCGTTGTTAATGTCTTGTGGAGCGGTCTGCTGTTTGAGCTTTTTATGGGCTTTGCGCACTGTTTCTTCAATGCCGACGAGGCGTTTTTCTAGGGCATCAAAACGGATGTTGATCTGGTTGCCTATTTCCGTATGAGCATTTCCATTCCTTCTACATCCGAAGAGGGGATGCAGGGTCTTTGTATGTTGGCAGCGATTGAGAGTACGGTTTCTTGCGGTGCAGAGGGGACTGCTGTGAACACTTTACGTGGTGAAGTGAAGAGTTCAATTTTAGTAGCTCCTGAATGCTTTGTTGTAAGGCTTCAGTGCTCTTTTCCGTAGCTTCCAGCTGCTGGCGTATGCGCGCATTTTCTTCTTCTAGGGTGTGAGTGAGGGTGTTGGTAACGGAGACAGGGGTTGGTTGGCGTGTGTGGGCAGTGGAGGCAAGACGTTTAGAGCAGTGGGCTGTAGGTTAACAATACCCTACCAGCTCTCTTGGGTTTGGGTTGGGCGATGAATGTTCTGTGGTTGTTGATGCTTCGACCGGCTGGATTATAAAAGGTCTGCTGCTTGGCGGATGCTCGATCCCGGACCCGGAGAGGTGGAGGCAGGTGGAGGAAGTTTCGGCGGCACTTCTTGCTGGTTATGGGGTGACCGAGGCCACAGCGTTGTTCAAGTAGGTGCACACTCATGATCAGGTTTGGGGATTTTAGTGTGGCACTGGGTGCATACAGGCGCATCAATGTTAGAAAAATTGTCCCGTCTGTGTCTCAAGTTCACCACACAGAGAACATCACTGCACAGTTTCTCGATACGGATGGCATCACGTGAAGAGACAGTAGGCTTGGATGTAGAAAGGTAGACGAGGTCCTTCAAAACTTACGACGACAGAGGTGGAGGCGCTGAACATTCGTGTATTCAGTATAAGGGGTCTATTGGATGCGAGACTGTAGGTTAAATGTTTCATCGTGGTGCCCTGGTCCAATCCATGAATCCCTCCAGGGACCATTCCTGGTAGTGGTTTTAGGTAGGGTAACACTTTGTAATGCTGTTGTACCCAGCTGTAGTTTATTGATTTCAGAAAGTGCTTTGGCGCTGTTTTCTTTGGGCGTGCTCGCGACGATTAGATTTTGCAGTGTCTGCCGTTTATTGTTACGTAGGCGTTGAACACGTGCTTCGGGGTTTTACTTGTCTGTTTACGCGCTGGGCCATTTTTCGGCCATTATGGGCAGGTACGCCTAGTCGTGTGCGTGGTCCATAGATCAGTTTATAGCCTTTATAAGGCAGTCGAGGCGCGTATGTGCTTGTTGGAGTGGTTTCTTGGGTGTATGGCACTGTAAACGGGGATGTGGGTGGTGCTGCTTGTGGGAGGTTTCGGCCCTCTTGTAGAATCTGCTTCCAGGAGCATGGTGGCAAAGATTGCGCGTCCGCTGAGAATGTCGAACTCCATCGCAATTTCCGTAGCCCTGTGCGTGCGGCAGGTAGTGTTAATCTGCGCCGGGTGCATGGTGGCATCTGGGTGTCGGTTTTGCGCCGGTACAACCGGCGCTGCGGCGGCGGCAGCCAGCTGGGCGTCAGTAGGCCTAGCGGTGGCTGCTGGCGAGGTGAGACAAAAGCGACGCAATTATGACGTAGCGAGAAACAGGTTTTTGAATATCGCCAGGATTTCGGCTTCAAAAGAAGGGAACAGAAATTACCAGGGAAAAGTTGTTTAATTTTGATGGGTGGTTTTACACTGGTGCAGGTGTCCCAGAACCGAACTCTGTCGCCTGGTTCGGGTAGAGGTAGCGGGGTAGAGGAGCAGCGAGCACTTAAGTTGTCTTATTGTTGACGAGAAGAAGGCGGGCATAAAACTTAACTGGTTTAATCATGGCGATACGCGAGTAGAGATGATACAGGAACAGCAGCCGGCTGGTCAGCTTAAAGGATCACTGGGGCAGAGCAACGTCCTTACCCAGAGCCCGGAGCAGACTAATTCGGCTTTCCGGAGGGCGAGAATTTATACATACAAGTGATAACGATTCACATCCTTCCAGCGCTTTACGCACATAACAAAAAGTACAAAAAAGAGAAGAACATTCTCCCGAGGTCTCGAGATGCGTTCCCAGGCCAAGGTGTATGGTGTGCCGTTTAGAGGGGGGAAAGAAAAGCTCAACAGTCGGCCGCCGCTGTTCTCAGGCACAAGTTAACAACGGCAATAGCTCATGGTGCATCAGTCCGCCGAATCGACAGACCCGCACGTCAACGCGCTCGCGTTTAATGTGTGGCGTTGTCTATTTCGCCAGTTCCTTTTTTTGGTTCTGGAAAGATTTATAACTATACTAACTCCGAAAAATCATGAAAACGACTCGTGCAATATGAAAAATGGAAGCATCTCCACTCCGTTGATGGTGGCGAGGGTGCGGAGTACGTGGACTCGAAATGACATCCAAGTTGGGCCCCGAGTGACATCCGATTTGCGCCCCGACCATCATTCGATTTGAGCCGTGAGTTGCACATTGATTATTCCCTCAATGAAACTGCAACTCACGGCTCAAATCGAATTTCGCTTGAATTTCTCTTGATGGTGGTGTGCGCACGGATGGACGCGGACGGATATTAGGAGGGGATAAGGTATTCCGCACCGTTACAGGCGAGGGAGCAAGCCGTTCGACTCTCGGGTACCAACTCATGGTCGTAGCCCAATGGGTAAGACGACTGACACTAACTCTGTCTGGTCTACCAGACACAGGCTTGAATCATGCCTGCGCCTGTGTGATTTTTTTTTCGATTGTAAATGCTATGCGCACGGAGGCGGACGGACATTGTGCGGTCCTAAGGTACTACGCACCTAAAACACCTGCATCTTTGCGCCGCCTGGGGGAACACCCGGCTGCTTGACGAAGCGTAGGGGCGACTTCCGTTGTCATGCTGAAGTTGTATTTTAGTATTGCAGGCCTTGTGGAACACGCTTCACTAAAACAGGATTCCGCCTGTTTCTGCAGCTGCCGCACCGCTGACCGCGACTCTTCGGAAGCCGGGGGCGCGCGCCGGCGAGCCTCCGGCTTTTAGGGAATTGTTCCAAACGTGGAAAGAGATGTCTTCACCGCAACATGGAGAGCTGCACAACAGTGCTAGAAACTTGTAGCACTCGCGCACAGGGTAGCAGCGCGCTGAATCAAAACAGCGGCAATGAGTGGCGTTGCTGGGTAAACTTACTATCGTGGCACAAGAAAATTTGTTACCCCCCTCGCACATACGACACGATAAATAATAGCATTCGTAATAATAACAAAAATATCAGCGTCGGTAATAATACTATAGTTTTCTAAATTGTTACTATACTATCACTATTATGTTAGAAAACAGGGTGTAGAAATTTTAATACGTATTTTAGACTTTCGTAAATTTAGAAATAAATGTACCAAAGACTATTGACGATAACTTAAAGCACGGGTTTGGAAAGGCCACTACAAGCATACATAATATACAACATGCGACGTGCAAATGAGGTTACAAGGTAACTTATGTATAGGTTATTTATAAACAGTGGGCAGTATATCAGAAAAAAAGCAGTGATGATGATAATAACCTTATTTTGCCCATAACTAGGTGAAAGGAGGAAGGGAAGTGAAATTCGTACTGAATTCATCCCTTTCAGATGGCTGCCTGCAGCCCTTGGGCGCGAGCGGCATCTTCGGCTGGTTGGGCGTCATTGATCTAAAATAAAAAGCCATCTGTTATTAATGCGAACTAAACCATCATAACTACATCAGCTAGGTACAGAGCCCGCCGAAGAGGACCGTACGGTGCAAATTATAAACACACGAACACAGACTTTTTCAAAGAATAATATTCATTGCGATTCGTTTCTTTCTCATGGTGAGCATTTTAACCGAATACGGCAAATTGTGGTACATACAACAAAGCAGACGCTTTTAAGAAAAGGTTTGACACTTTCTATCATTGTGTCATTGCGCTTCTTATATTTGCTATTTGCATCATATGTTTCACTTCGCATTGCAAATAAACAAGAAATTCACGCACTCATACAAAAGGTCCCTACACTAAAAAAAAGAACAGTTTGGCCTGTATCGGCAGATTACGCTACAAAATTTTTAAAATGTGCCCGCGTACGTTGGTTGTAGCGGTCGTTGAATAGGTGCTCGGTGGTGTTGAGTAAAGGTGTAGAGAGGCCGCCTGCCGGGACCACAAGATTACCATCGGTAACTGTTTGAGAGCAAATAAAATTGGTATGTTTCTAGTTATAAGGTTGCCAAACCTTCGGACGTAATGAAGATTTTAAAAACATCTATAAACTTGCCGGGACACCTAAAATGAAAAAGGAAGGAAAACGGGAGAGCAAGATGCCGCAGTAATTTCAAGGGCAACAAACAAATCATGATGTGTTGAAGGAAAGCAAAATTGATTCGTTTGTTCTCTCCACGTCTCTATTTTTTAGAAATTATCGTGTAATGCGTCCACCTTCACCTCACGGTAATCTCTATTACAGTATTGTCAGGTAAGGCAACGTATCTTCGGTCATTTTTGATTAGAGAGAAGTTGCTATTGAATTTAGCTCAGAGAGGCTCATTTTGTTCTGCATGATGCGACGTACCCGCCTTAAGAAGATAACGCTCAGGTTTGGCAAATTTCCAAAACATTTCAATTCAGCCACATGCCACGGGACGTTTTGCACTGTCTGCAAATTTCGTTTTATTCGAATACATGTCCTGTGGCTTTGAGTAGTATCCCTATTTGCAGCATCTCCGATCCATGTCTATCCCACAGACCTCGTCGTACACGAATCTTATCTGCGGGATAAGAAAAACGGGGAAGTGTTGTCTAGCTGCAAGTGCGGATTGCAACAAGGAAGAAACGTGGACACGGGAACCATGCACGCACAAAAGGTTACCAAGACAGCAGAAACAGGGCGTAACATGAAAGCTAGAAACTAATAGGCGTGTATACAGCCTTTCCCACGATTAATTACACTTTTTATGACCCTAAACAGAAGACTTGCCGGTTTAGAAATATAAGAGAAATGGTGCCACAAACATTTTCGGCCTAAACGAAATACACAATGCCTGAAATAAAGGCACATTAGGTGTAGATAAAAATCCGAAGAGAAAAGAATCCCGTGAAGTGTCGCACGTGAGCGTGAAATACCATTAGCAGCAAAACACGATATGTTCACGAGAGGCTGCAGTCGGCAGTGCGGGGTGTAATGTGCCAAACCAAAGCCTGGGTAGTTGAAAACTGACCGCTGGTACGTGGCAGCTAGAGAGTACAACCCCTTGCAGCCGAAGGTAGAGATACTTCTAAGAGTAAATGGTGGCGAGAGAGTGCGTTGTTTTTGTGACTCCTCCTGTACCTTTTGAAGCGCCCATGCCGACAAAGTACAAGTTCGGTTCATTCGAAATTTTCCCATGTTAGAATCGTACTGACATCACTTTACACGTAACTTCACTCAAATAAGACATATAATTAAACAAAAAGAGAATAGCCATGTGACTCACTAGCTCATTTCTCGCACTAGAACCTAGTCTGAAACAAAGAGAACGCCAGGAACGAACAAAGGGAACGAAGAAAATGATTACCTCATTGCAGAAGACCCAGAAAACATGATTTTGCGGGAGAGTCAGGATTTGAACTTAAAGGGATTAATTTCTAATGAACGAAGCTTCGTTTGCTGCCGGAAAAGCGCTGGGTCCGCTATAAAACAAAAAATATTTCCAATAAAACAAACTTGTATTTTGTCTGGATAGCCCCTTTAAAGCTGCGCCTACCAAAGATAAATATTTAGGTCATCAACTTCAAATACTTCTTTTTTCTTTTAACTGCGTGGGCACCCACCGCAGTGGCTCAGTGGTTACGGCATTGCGGTGCTGAAAAGAAAGATGCGGGTTCGTGTTCGGGTGCTTTGGCTGCTTTTCTGATGGCGGCGAAAAGCGAAAACGCCCGTGCGTTTAGATTTAGGCGCGTTCAAGATCTCCAAGGGGGCGGCCGAAATGAATCCAAAGCCCTCCACTACGGTTATAGCCCAGCTGCAGCTTCGGCGCGTTAAGCCCCACAATCAACTAATCAAAATTGCGTGAAATCCGCACACGAAAACCATGATAAAAAGATGGCCGCCATCCCACCCTGCAAAAGTGGATGTCGAGCGAAGCTTTTGTAAACCACTACACATGCCGATGGGGGAAGGGTAAGAAATTGTTCCTCGTCGCCCCGACGGGCTTGTCACTTGCGCTCGCCTTCTGTGGCGGCAGAGCCTGCCGCATGCGCTAACCCTCGAAAAACGTCAACCCAAATTTTTGCGAGTAGCTGCAAGCCTAGTCTTTAGTATGAACACTTAGGGGGGTCGCATTCTTAACAGGGGCCTTAAAATCTATCGTGTGGTTTCAATGCTTGTTTTGTTGGTTTTCTTTAACGAATTCTGAACAATATGCTGTATGCGTGAATGCAAAGAAGGATTGCGCTGGTCTTTTGTTGCGGCAAATGCTGGGTCCCGCCTAGCCTGACGATCGGGCTCGTCTTCTTTGGCGGAAACTGCTGTATCCTGCGTGGTTTTTCTTTTGTTTACGACACAAAACTTTCTGACCAACGCGAAGCTAACACCTTCGCTGTCAAACAAATACAAGGGTATCTTTTTTTCTTTATTTGCGCAAGGCAAAAAATGCAAGTACGCATTCATTTTGCTTTTAACGCAACACCAACATGAAACAGAAAGACGTAGGTATACCTGATTAGATGTCACGTAAATAAAATAAATGCTTACATAACTTTTCGCTTTATTACATAATTTTTGGGGGAAGGTACTCGTCCTTGTTTTTCTAGTTTTATGGTATAGGGCCACTTGAGCTACTCCTTTTTGGTATCTCTCCCATTCCTGCAAGTGCCTTCATTTGCGTCGCTGGGCACGATGAACAAAAGTCAACAACATAAAAAAATATGAGCCATCCCCATCCGATTTTCAGTTCTTAATTGAGTGTGGGGTTTAACGCGCCGACGCTTCAGTGGCGATGAGGTGCGCCGTTGTGCAGGGCTCCGGATTAATTTTGACCGTCTGGGGATATTTACGTGCGCCGAAATCTCGAACACGCGGGCTTTTTGCTTCTCGCCTCTATCAGAAAAGCGGCCGCCGCGGCCGGGAATCGAGCCCGAGTCCTCGGGTGAAGCCGCGCAACGCCTTAGCCACTGAGCCCCCGCTGCGGGTGATTTTCGATTCTTTGCGATTCATTGGTTAGTGAAAGATAGTGCAACCTAGGGAAACCGGGACGGCCCAGCAGTCTCACCTATGTTTGGACTCCTCATCTGCCCCCTACGCCCCACAAGCAGGTCTAATTTGAAGAGAAGTCGTTTTCATCTTGCTTCCCTATGAGAATTTGGCGGCGGACAGGAGTGCATGGTCTCCGGTGCGTAAGACGCAAGAAAAAGATAGAAATTCGCCATGAGCTCACGTGACCTCATATGTTCGCAACAAAAAGTGGCGTAGAAAGCCGACGGGGACACATTATGACCAGAGTCTCGCTAACCTAAAGCCCCCCCCTCGCTCTCTTTTCAACCCGCATGCATCACCCGTCCGCTGCCAAAAAAGTGGTCGCGGATGCGATGAAGGGGCTTAATTGGCCCTGTCGTCGTTCAAAAAACAAGCTTGCTTTCTACACTCTCTACACCATACAAAGTGTCGCGGTAATACCGACGGCACCCCTCTGCAGGAATCGTTCCTTCGTTTCTGGTCGCCTGACCGCCAGCTAACTCTTCAAGCCGCGCCCATCACCAACACCCGGGGGGGGGGGGGGGGGTTATTATATGCCGGAATTGATCTCGCCTTACTCCTTTATACCAGGAACCAACATAGAATGGACCGGTGTGGACGTAATTTTTTTTATTCGAAAGTTTGCCCTGAGGCATAACTGTACACGAGTCCAGAGGTACACGGACAAGTTTGCTTCACGTATAAAGTCCAGAAGTTGTCGATGAAATGGTCCATGAACCCAGTACTGCAGGTCTGGATGGCGGCCAGAGTGGAGGCCGGTTGAACGAAGGTACCGTAGTCGGATCCGATGCAGTCCCGGGCAAGGCCCACAGAAGATGCTGCACATTCTGTACTGTGGACCCGGTGTCCAGCGCCCCCCGCCCCAGGACACCCCAGGACCCCCTTAGCGATGCCACTGGCGGCAATAGGATGAAAGGTACATACACACACATTTGTTAATTGATAATGATTGCTTAAATCTGGCTGTATAACTTGTTTCTACAGCATACACAATGGGTGCGCATGGGGTAAACGATGGATCCAAGTCCACCCAACGAGACAGCTGTTAAAGTGCGGAGCAGTGATCCCCTAGTGTTTCCCTGGTGTTATTGTTGCGAGTACTTTGAGTTTATCTTGCTTATTCGTGTTGCACTTTTGTTTTTATGTGGTTCTCTTTGTTTTGTGTGTGTGTTTTGCGCGTGTTTATATGTTTCAGTGAACTGGGGCGCAGTATCCCCTCATATTGCCCGATTTCTGGCCAGTCTCCCACATGCCTATGCCCCGCGAAGCGCGGAACAGCCGCGATCATCAGAGAAGGCTGCTGGAGATTCGCCCGTGACGCCTAGGACTTCCATTGCCCCTTCCAGTGCTTTTGTCTTTAGAGGCATACAGAGGATGGGCCACTGCCATAGGGACGTGTGTACGCCATCCGCTCATTCGTTGCAGATACGGATCATTATGCCGTGGCTAGAACTGTTCGCGTGTGGGTGGCATTTATTTTGTTTTCCCAGCAGCCCTCGATATTCTCGAAAACAAGACTCACCTACCTGACATCCGCATTATCTGGGCACTAAGTCATTCAGGCCTAATCGGCAATGAAGCGGCACATACCGCGGTTCGAGAAGCAGTACACCGTGTCATTGCGGACACCCACAACCCTCTGCCAACCACCGCCACTAACTATACGCCCCAACTCCTGCTAACATACACCGACATCCTCTCTCACCACCGACTATACCGCCAACAGTTTCCACCCTTACATAAGCAACTCACTAAAGAGGAAGGAGTTGTACTTCGCCAGCTCCAAACTAACACCTTCCCCCGCAACACGCTCTGGCACAACATATTCCCCATCCAATACTCCCCTCAGTGCACATTCTGCCCCTCATCAGGAACACTACACCACATAGTGTTGGCATGCCCGAACATCCCAGACCTCCCTCCCGATCCCAACCCTACCCCTTCACAGTGGGCGGCAGCGCTGACCAGCTCCGACCCCTGCTCCCAGATTCGGCTGTTGAATAGGGCACGTAAGGCCGGCTACAGACAGGGAGTCCTGGACTGAGGACACCCCTCACCGGTCCGGAGTGACTGCACTCAACGGATGGGATGAATAAAGTTTTTTTTCTCCTCCGCCTTCCCATACCCTTTTCTTTCATCTCTCTCTTAAATTTACTGACTAAATCAGTTATTCTGGTCCCTGTTTTGTCTTACTTAATTGATTTTCACGCATAAACAATTATTCTTTACCACACCCCTAGGTAGGGTATGCGTCATTTGACTTCCGTGATTCCCAACCACGTTGGACGGACGGCATCTCGGGCCCCTAAAGTCCCCGCAATTAAAAAGGGCCGATATCTCAAGGGGTAATGAAAGGGTCAATAAATTGTCAGAATAACATTACATTCACCCCGAAATCCTACATAAGCAACGTAACTACCTCAGGTGAGAAAGAGACGTGATAAATACTTAGGGTCCTTGCGCTACTTACATTTCAAGACATAACCCAACTTTACCGCACTGCAAGACGTTTCTCACCTTCTCACCCGCAGCTTACTAAGAAAAAGTAATACCCCGAAGACTCCAGACAAACAGCTGTCTTCACCCAACTTGGTTACATCGAATTTACCCCACCCAATACCCTGCCACATGTAGACTCTTCCCTAACCCATGCACCCTTATTCATTTAAAGGGGCCCTGAAAGGCATTTTGAGCACACTAAATGAACTAGCGCAACCGTTAGATTGGGTCGTCAACGTCCTCTTTGCCAAGTATTACTCTTTTACGCGCAGCGGAAAGCTCACATTTTTGGTGTGCAAAGTTTGTCGTTTTTTCTCACCCTTTCTTCGTGTTTTTGGACGCCGCCATCTTCACATGTCTACATAATCGATTCCCAGATGTTCGTCATGAGCTAGACATCCTGCTATTGGGCAGCTTTTTCACGCACTTCCGGCAAAGAGATGAGTCGTCTGCTCAGCGTCGGCTCGCCGGCTGATCCGTCAGCGGAGTGCCGGAGTGCTTGGGCATTTTACGACAAACGAAACAAGTGTAAAACAAACGCCTAACCGTTTGTATTGAATTTAACACGGCCATAACACGACATGGATATTCTCTAACCTGAGTACGTTCCATAAAGAAAGCGTTGAAGCCCCGTGGCACTTCTTTCGTGCAATCGCGGAGAACGCCCTGAGCCGAATGCCCGGGTTTGACGCATACATTTTATTCAACTTCAAAACAATCCAGAGATGCGTTTCTAACGAACACAACGTCACAACATGCGTTGAAAGTGTGAACCACGATTGACAGAGGATGGGTTGCCTCATGCCCGTCGTAAATTCGGTACTCACCTCGCGCGCGGTTTGCGGGGACGAACAGCAAGTCACTTAACTCTGGCGCACAAGCCGATGGCTTTTAGCCACGCACACTGCACACACCCCATGCGAGGCTGAGTCGTACGTCGCTCGAGAAAGATTATCCAGACCATGGGAAGAACTATCCACCCGCAGAAGCACAACGTCGCATTTCATCGCGAAACAAAGGCGTCCACAACACACACACCATCGCCTCCTGTAATGCCAAACGCATCTCGCACTTCCCAATGGGAGTGGGTGGTACGCCTGCAGTGCCCACATGTCGCGAGGTGGGGCCCCAAGCTGAACCGGGATCACGGAACCGTAACTGAGTTCTGGAGAGGTTTGTGCCTTGTTGCCAAGGCAACCGATGGTTGAGATCGTCCAAGAAAGGCGCTCGCTCCAGCGCTAGAAAGCTCAGAGCCGCGGAGGAGCACGTTTTGCCAACGTTGCCGCTCTCCACCACGCGTCGCCCCAAGCTGAACTGGTCACATGATTGAAGCGTTTTGTGCGCGGGTTCTCTATCGGTTTTATATGACTTTTTCACATGCCGCCGGCAGGAATTACCACCGCCACAAAATAAGACCCGGCACCAGCGGGGCCACATTTGATACGGCGGCTTTTTGGATAAACAGTGCGCGGTGCATCAAGGGAACGAGCGCACGACCCTCCTCGTGCGGCTGCGAGTTCGCCGCCGATAAAAAGTCATGTGCCGCCAGCAACGTACACCGCGAAAGGGCAAGGCCAGATTTTTCGTTCGCTTTTCCAGCCTTGAGCAGAGTGCGGGATTCATGGTGTCAACAAAGCTTGCCCGTAGCAGACGACAGTCTGAGCAGCGCAATAGCGGAAGTACGTCACCGCTGCGGAGCGCAGCATCATGGGAGGCAAAGCTCGCGCGCCGTCAACAGCGGAGAGTAAGTCGAAAGGCGGAGGAAACTCGGACTGACGATAATGCGCGGTTTTTGATTTACGATTCCTCAGCTAATACTCATCGCTTTAACAAAATTCTTGCGGGAGGAGATTGCAAATACATTGCTTTATTTGGGTACATGTACATCCATGCATCGGCGGAAGGTATTTCAGGACCCCTTTAATCTTGGTGTGCGCACATAACTCCGCCCTCCCACGTTTACCCTCTTCCCTTCCCCTCCTTGAGCTGGGGGTGGACCTGACGACCAGCGCTGGCTTGGATGCACATCAACTCCTCCTGGTCCTTGAGGAATAAGAATTTGATAATAAATCCTTTTAATATACAGAAACTCAGTTTTGGTCGAGTTATTACGAAGCGCACCCCTGAGACAGTGAAAAGGTGTAAAAACGTTTTCCCGAAGTTCTTGATGCTATTGAACACCCGTCGACATATCGAACTGGTATTTGCGCATATAGGTAACCCCTTCAAATGTCTCAAAGTAACAGAGGTTTTGTGGGATTTTCCGTAAGCAACCCCCGATACCACAAATTGCATTTGGGGGAAAATCGTTCCGTTTTTCGCGAATTCCTCAAAAAATGTTAAGACCGTTGATATTGTCACGAAGTCAAAGACGACGCAGTTGTCTTCAAGGAAAAAACTTTATTGGAGCTCACTTGTGCTCCCCTATCAACTCAAACAATACACAGACGGCGGAGCAGCAGACAACAAAGTGGCGTGTGCAGGCGAGCTCCGGTGATTCGAATGCCGCGGCGTCGGCTTCGCAAGAATTTATCTTTAGGCGCGAGTGCTTCTGGAACCGTCGAATTACATCCAGGATAAAGAAGATTATTCTAGGCTGTTCACGTTAGTTGGGAACGCTCTGCCCATCAGAAGAGATAACACATACAGCATAGAAAGAACTAATGGAACGCGCGCTTCCCTTGGCACACAGATAACACAGACCGACGCAGCTGGGAGGTAAAAGCAAAACACAAATAAACAAACCCATTGCATGGTTCGCGGCATTACCCCCCCCCCCTTTCTAAGAGTGCATCGACCCGATGCTAAATAACATAGGCGACAGTCCGAACAAATAAAAAAATAAAAGTCCGACATCGTGCGTAGAAAGGTTTTAAGCGAATCACGTGGACGACTTCGGGCTGCGCGCGTCTTCGTGATGTTCCGGAATCACCATCGGGGATCACCTCATAGGTAAGTTGGCCAACACGTCCCAGAATCTGGTAGGGTACGAAATACCGTCGCAGAAGCTTCTCACTGAGTCCACGTCGTCGGGTGGGAGTCCAAACCCACACACGATCACCAGGATGGTACTCGGCGTCTCGACGTCGGAGTTTGTAGCGTCCGGCATCGACCAGCTGCTGGTCCGTTATACGAACTCGAGCGAGCTGGCGGGCCTCCTCCGCACGTTGAAGGTATCCTTGGACGTCGGCGTTTAGGTCGTCGCCGTCTACGTGCGGAAGCATGGCGTCGAGCATCGTAGTCGGCCGTCTTCCGTAGACAAGCTCGAACGGTGTCATCTGCGTAGTTTCCTGGGTCGCTGTATTGTACGCAAACGTTACATACGGGAGGAATTCATCCCAAGTCTTATGTTCAACGTCGACGTACATAGACAGCATATGCGCGATCGTCTTGTTCAGACGTTCGGTAAGTCCGTTCGTTTGAGGATGGCACGCCGTCGTTCTTCAGTGATCCGTGTTGCTGTAGCGTAAGATTCCTTGCATAGGATCCGCAGTGAAGGCCGTTCCGCGGTCCGTGATTAAGACTTCAGGGGCTCCATGTCGCAGCACAACTTGGTTAATAAAGAACTTCGCGACTTCTTGTTCAGTCCCCCTCGGAAGAGCGGCCGTCTCTGCGTAGCGCTGGCACTTGTTGGACTAGCTTGGCGACTTCCAGAGGTTGTAGGGAGCATGAAGGGTGCGTACCCAGCACCTCTACCAGATGTGACGAAGTCAAAGACGACGCAGTTGTCTTCAAGGAAAAAACGTTTATTGGAGCGAACTTGTGCTCCCCTAACAACTCAAAAATACACAGGCGGCGAAGCAGCATACAACAAAGTGACGTGTGCAGGCGAGCTCCGGCGATTCGAATGTCGCGGCGTCGGCTTCGGAAGAATTTATCTTTAGGCGCGAGTGCTTCTGGAACCGTTGAAATACATCCAGAACAAGAAGATTATTCTAGGCTGTTCACGTTACTTCGGAACGCTCTGCCCATCAGAAAAGATAACACATACGGCATAGAAAGAAAGAATGGAGCACGCGCTTCCCTTGGCACACAGATAACACAGATAACACAGACAGGCGCAGCTGGGAGGTTAAAGGAAAACACAAATAAACAAACCAATTGCATGGTTCGCGGCAATATATCACATTAGGTTTTACTTACAAACCTTAGTCGCATAAAGGCTAGAAAACCGCTTTCAGGAGTTTGTCTTCTAACATGTGGAAGATTAACCGGTAATGCTTGAAATTCCACCAATAACAAAGCGAAAGCAGCTAAGGTGTGACATCAACACCCATACCGGAACGCCTGACTTACAGACTTGAAATTTCGGATGCACGTCCCAATAGCGGCGAAGGAGATTTATAGCTACATGTTACTGAGTAGCATTATTTGACGAGAGCCTCGAGAGTCAGTATAAGGCCCTACATTTGCACAAAAAGGCGGATGTGCCGTAAAAACACCTGCAATCGTTATAATCACTATATGGAGATAATTGGCAGAGCAGGATTTTGAAGACTAAAAAGAAAATGTGAAAAAAAAAATTAAAAAAAGATTTCCAATATTAAAAAAATGCATCATATGCACCTACTCCAAAAAACGAATACGCTAGTAAAAAGACCAAGGAAAAAATAGCGAAATGAGCAACGTGTGTAAGGCCCTGCGTTTCCACAAAAATGCATAAATTGGGGAAATAAAACTTTTGGTGGTAAAATAGCGTAAAGTGAGACAATTGGTTAAAACAGAATTTTGAGAAACCAAAAATTAGGCCAAACAACCTTGAAAAAAGTACTAAATGGTTCTGATAAAATCAAAAATATTTATCTCGCACATCTCCAAATAATGAAGAAAAAAATAAAGAAACCCGGGGCAGGAACTACGGAAACACAAATCGAAATATTTTGAAAACAAACTAACCGTGCATATGCCTTGCAGCTGCACAAAAATACACTATTAGCGAGGTTATCGTAGTTACCTCAGCAGCATAAAAGCGCAACTAAGGTATCGATTCACAATTGGAGCAAATGAAACGCTAACCAAAATTATTAATTGGGGCATTGATCATTGTCTAAGAATAAATGTACATAAAATGCGGCTATTCTTTTCCCCACCGCAACAAAAGAATTGAGTGCTTTCTTCTAAGAGAGAGAGAGAGAGAGAGAGAGAGGGAAAGCTTTTTATTAGAGGAAAGCAGAGAGATCTGCCGAACGCCTACATGCTACTCTGCGGGGTGGGGAGGGGGGAATAAAGTTGCAATAGGAAGTGAGGACGAAGAGAGAAAAAAAAGAAGGAAATAAAAGAAGTAAAAAAAGGAGGTAGCCTGTGTGTTGGGGACCGTCAGTGCGAAATGTGAAAAGTCTATAGACGGTTGCACAGTGCAGGGATGTTCTGGTACTATATCAGCTCAGCGACGCCGATGTCATTGAAGTATTCAAATATTGCGGTTAGCACTTTACGCTGAGACGAGACAGATGGCCATGGTCCCAGAAGGGCTTCTAAAGTTAGGGAACTGTGTTTGAGGCACTCGATCTTCTGTGCGAGGTTGTTTAGTGCTTGACCGTATGTACGGCACTCCAGTAAAATATGCTTGACGGTTTCTGGTAAACCGCGGTTGACACAATACGGATTTGAGGTTAGGCCAAGGCGATAGCGGTAGGTATGTGTGAGCCATACGTTGAGATGTAATCGACGGAGCAAAGTGTCTAGCCGACGTAGAAGTCGCTCCAGTAACCTCACTGCCAAAGCAGGATCGACATGATGCAGGAATGGGTACTGGTTTTACGGAACAGACTAGAAGGTGCTTCTTTCCCTGAAAACAAGCTCCTTTGCTAGTCTCGAGGCATCGTGCTTCGTGAAGAAAATGTTCCTCACGTTCCACAGCCGTAATCCTCTCTTGGTAGCCTCATCTGCTTTTTCATTGCCTATGATGCCGCAGTGGGCAGGGATCCACTGCAGTATCACGCGGTGCCCGGCGACACAGACTAGATGATTTAGGTAGGAGACATTGCGGGATAGATGTTCGTGAACGATGAGGCAGCTGACACGTCGAAGAGTCTGCAGCGGTGTCTTCGAATCTGTGAAGATTACCCACTGTGCTGACTGCTGACGGAGAATGTAGCGAAGGGCTTGTTTAGTGGCATGCAGCTCAGCAGATGTGGATGACGTTGGGCGCTCAAGACGGTATGAGAGTGCTAGGCCGGTTGATGAAATGAAGAGCCCAGAAGAACTGCAGTCAGGCGTAGATGAGCCATCAGTAAAAATGTGGGTCATATGAGAGTATTGGCTACTTATATGGGCAAGTGTTAATTGAAGGAGGCATATCTGAGGTATCACGTTTTTTGAGGTGAGTAAAGGTATGTTTAATTTTATGCATAGGGGTGATAGAGCCCAAGGTGGGAAATGAGATGGCATGAGTTGTCGTCGTTGGGTAGGTACAGAGATGTTTATAGTATTTATAGTTTCTGCGAAGCTCGAAATTTGGTTGCATCGTAAAATACCGGCCAGGAATTTGGATTTTGCGTGCACCGTATGCCTCAATATATTCGAAATGTTTCATGAATTCTAAGAATATCAAAAGGCAAGCAACCAGCCTCTGCGACAGTACAAACACACGATGAGCCCTTACGAAGGCCGAGAGAGGTACGCATACAGTTATTCCTAGCCGCATTGAGGTGCTTTTTGCTAAATTAAACAATACAGACCTCGAAACATTAAAACCTATTCATACACGTGGCGTATACTTTGGCGTATAACCCAATTTAATATATTAGCAGCAAATTATCTAGAAAAATGGTCGTTACACGCCGCCGTTTTTTTTATGATCTATTATCAGTCAACGTGCTTCTGCACGACACATTTTTTCTTTTATTAACTGTGCAATTCTTGCTTGGAGTGTTGCCAAGGATACAAACTTCCACAATCTCAGAGTTTTTCGAACACGGGTTATTTGTTAGTGTGGTAAGTGTATCTCTCACACACTGCTTATCATTTTCGAAAACAAAAAACAGGCATTGTTCCAATTAATTCCATCTCAAGCTGTAAGCTATGTGAGCGTATTAAATTGCGTTTAATCAGTAACGGCGATTCACAAAAACCAGGCTTGCCGGATTAAAAGAAAACCTTTGAGTCCACAAGACCCGTAAACCAGAACATTGGAACGTCAATAAATGCCGCACAAACCACGGGACACAAATGATCCAGTATTTATGACCTACAATGTTACATACTATTTTCATTAAAAGAAAAGTCGCTGTTTAAATGCTTTTATGCAGACAGTTACCTTATATGATTGATGAGCCCAATACACCGTAATAGCTCTTATTTCCATGCTGTACCAGACATCTTTAATAGATCTGATTTATATTGAGAACTGTACTGCACTCGTTATGCACTACGCTTGTTTTGCACTAGCTTTGCCTTTCTTTCGTCCCTAACGGCCCTTGTTTTGTAATTCGTCTCGTTAGGCTTGATTTGCTTCTTTTTTGAAAGGTGGCCAGGGCCCTTCAAGCTGCTTCAGCAGCTTTTCTTTCTTGGTTTTACTGCAACAAGGTCGTGAAACTGATTTCAGTCAACTAATGTACATCACAGGTGAGAAGAAAACCGAGGTAAATAATAAAACAATAAAAGTAGCCACCCTATATGTTTGCTGATAACGAAATCCGGCTATAAAAATTACGATTTCTCTGAATGTTTGCACATTATTTTACTATTGCCGTAACTGAGTAAAAACTTCTGGCACGTATCTGTTTGCTTAGCTAAACATATCGTGCGGAGATGAGGCTTCAGGCGTCCCTTCCTCGTACCTACACCTCCTCTCTCCATCGTTCACCCCTCGTGCTCCTTTCCTCCCCTCTCGCCGCTACATTGAAGAATGCAATAGTTTGGGCAATTGAATTTTCCCGCTCCGCACTGCACGTGCGCCATCTTTTCGGACAGCGCGGGGCTGTTTCGCGCTGTTTTTCAAGCCGTTGTCTCCGTTAGTTTTTTTTTCCGGGAAAAAAGACCCATGTCTGTTTTCAATCGAATAAAATTATCCTTATCTTCGGCCTTGATGTAGCCGAACAAAGGCTACCCCCTTTAAAATTGCCGCCAAGCCACAGTGTGAATTTGGATGGACAGCGAAGCCACTGAGTACACGAAACAAAACACTATTGACCGCGGTGCAGCCTAAATGCAGTAGATGTTCATTCAAATAAATTCAATTTTCCCGCTTTGGCATAGCTCGCGCTCCATATTGAGGCAGCGTGTGGCGTTTTCTGTTATCACATGTGCACGCTTGCCGGATGACATTTCGTTTTCTAAACCAATAAAAACAAGTGCCTGAGTGAGTGACTGAGTGGCTGATTCAGTAATGTCCACGGAAACTGCTGGACCTAGAGAATCGAAAGTTCTGGAGGGCATTTCTATCGTGGCTCAGGGTATCACTGAGGCTAGATTTTCGGATTTTCTACCATTATCGAAGGAAATGGAGGAAATTTTGTTTCCGCAAATTGGTGATTATCTCATTCGCCCGTCGAGATATCTGAGGGTTTTTTGCTGATGTATGTAGCCAGTATAAATGTCAAAAAGGTTGGTTCACGATTTTGCCCTAACAAACATATGAGGCGTTTTTTTTTCGAAATGAGCCACATCCACATGACGCTAATTTGAGAAACAAGGGGAAGTTTGTTACCGGACCTAAACACAATGCTGTCAAAGCTATTAAATGATACATTTTACATGTCAGCCAGGGGAAGTTTACGAGCACAAGTAATTAAAAATTATGCCGTAAATAGGAGCAATATTGGGATGATAAGGTTGGATTTGGCTCATATTGAATTCAAACATTCGAGTTGATCAAGCATTCTTGTGAACACTTTAAATAACTTTCAAGCATGGTGCGATTGAACTTTGGAGGAAGAGGCATTAAAAATATGCAACAGGGCTTCAACAATAGTAGAACAATACATGGAGAGCAGGTGCGTCCTCTTGGCACCATTACCAGCGCATTTCGAGTTCTTCTCTAGGATGACTTTCTTGGGCACGCCTGAAGGCACTCACTAAGAAGGCAAGCTCTTCAATTCTTTACCATGAATTTGAAAAACGTTTCACAAGAAGGCTGCTCAGATCTTCTTCTTTAGGGAATTGGATCGTACTCTCAAAGGGGGAGATAAGGAGGGAGAGTTGCCAGGACTTGTTAGCGGCGGCAATTTAGTTCAGTACCAAGATGGTAAATAGGAAAGTAAAAAAATATAGCCAGAGTTATTTGGTCGAGTAGGGTGAGACGAAATGAAATCATTGTTTCACATCTCTTAGTTTCATTTTCCTAACTTCTTCTGTTCAATTCGTCGTTGACATCTGGGAACAGATCTTTCGCTGATCTCCTAATCGCCGTCTGAATTCATAATAAGCCAGCTCTGAAGAGCAAAAAAAAAGGTAACTTCCAGAAACACCCACGAAACAGCAAGTGCCCGTTGCGCAAGTGGATTTGGCTCATTTTGATGTGTGAAACAGCAGGATCTGGTTCATTTTCGATACGCATTACGATCTGCGTGCGCGTTTTCAGGGCGTTATCTCAACAATTTTCTTGCCACCCCTTTTCTAGGGGAAAGTTGCCGAGTTTATCTTGAATACTTCAGTTTTATCCGGGTTAGTTTCGATTTCTGGATCTGGCTCATTTTGAAAAAAAAAAAAAAAAAACGCCTCATATATGTAGCGAATTTGCATATCAAAATACACTGGGTGTTTTATGAGATGCACAATTACATGCTCCACCGACTGATCAATCGAATGGCTTTTTGCTGGCACGTCTTACCCATACAAACACGCAATAACGTTTATAATGTTCAGTCCTATGACGCCGCTGAAGGAGCAAGAATGTGTCTTTAAATTCAGCGGCATGGTATACCTGCTCCATTGTGATGCGTACTCCGCGTAGCGGCGTTTGCCGCCTTGTCTGACTTGCATGCATGCGATTGGCGTTTTCCAGACAATCTTCAATGGTGCTTGCTGCCGTCCCACCACGATTCCATTCTCGTCTCTTTTCCTGGCAGAGCTCTTTGCGCGCAATACGCTTCCCGGGAGTACGGAGTATACGCGGTCTGTCCATTACGATGGTGGAAGAAACGTGAAATTCAGAAATGAAGGACGGCAACTGGTCGAGTGAAAGGAAGTGCGCAGCCAAGTAAAAAGAAGCAAATAAATGGCACCATCTTCACGCCGTGGATGGTGGCAAGGGTGCGGAGTACGGGGACTGGAAATGACATCCAAGTTGCGCCCCGAGTGACACCCGATTTGCGCGCCGACCGTCATTCGATTTGAGCCATGAGTTGCACCTTGATTATTCCCTATATGAAACTGCATCTCACAGCTCCATTCGAATTTCGATTGATTTTCGCTTGATGGTAGTGTGTGCACTGATTGACGCGGACGGACATTGGGAGGTCCTGCGGTACTAGGCCACGTTACAGGCGATTAAGTAAGCCGCTTGACTCTCGGGTACTAACTCACGGTCGCTGCCCAAGGGTGAGACGACTGGCACTAACTTTTTCTGGTTTACCAGACGCAGGCTAGAATCGTGCCGGTGCCTGTGGGATTTTTTGCGATTGTAAATGTCATGTGCACGGACGCGGACGGACATTGTGCGGTCCTAAGGTACTCCGCACATAAAACATACACACGTAAACACAAACGAATGGCTCGCGCTATGAACGCCTCGCGCCTCAAAGCGCAAACAAACGCACACACGCGAATGCCTTGCCCCGAAAAACACCTCGCACTGCAAACGCACCTTGAGACCTCGGAGTTTCTTTAAGAAGTCCGGAAAGCCTAGCCACAAACAGGTTTGCTTTAAAACGAGTGAAAAAAAACTCCCCACCTCCCCGAAGGGGATCGTGCGGAAATGCGAATGCATTGGGTGCACCGATGAGTGCGCTGCGGCAAGCAGTCACGGAGAGAGGCGCGCGCTCCACTGCATTTATATATATTTTTCCGAGCGCAGCGAGCGGAGAGAGGGTACGCGGAGAGGAGAGAGAGACCCGCGCAACACGCCCGCCCCGCGCGCGAGCTCTCCGCCGAGCTCCGCGGTGCGAGCGCCCTCACACGCCCGAGCGCGCTCCTCCTCTCCACTCACTCTCCGCTACTCCGCCCGAGCTCCGCGATGCGAGCGCCCTCACACGCCGAGCGTACTCCTCCTCTCCCCTTGCCCTCCGCTACTCCCGCCCGAGCTACCACCTGCTCCTGTTGCTAGGCGCGCCACAGCTGTTGCTAGGCGCACGCCGGCCAACGCACGATAACCCCCGACTAAGAAATGCATTCGCATTTAAAAAATTACACCATCTTCCCGTAGGGGAACCCTGAGTAGTATGCGAAGCAGGCATGGGGTCGATTCGAGTGCCCATTAGATTTCAGTTCCTCGTTTCCGCTAGGATGAGGTACGTAGCTACCGTTATATTTACCGTTTGGGTTTCCATGGTAACTACCACACTTTTCACTTACCGGAACATGGGAAATAGACCTTATGCGAAATTGCTTGGTGATCTAGCAACACTGATGTAAACGAGACCGTGGGCCATATTGGTACGGGCGCCGATCGGGAAGTCTCGTATTGTTTACTGTGGAAGAGTAGGTCACGGTAACGCGGTATGGCTCAAACTGGACGGCGTTTTCCGGCTCCCGACCGCGGATTGTGGACGAAGGACTTGCCTGCGCTGCCGACTGTGTCTGAAGATTCATACCATTCGGGCTGCCGCGCCGAAGACCCATCCGAGCGGCAGCGGAGCAGGGCATGTCGCCTAGCCACCGAGGCGCATTGCTCGCCTTCATCGGTGCGGACAAACACGTGCGACTCGCAGTAAGTAAATCCTTCTTTGTTTTTACTTGACGCGAGTTAACCGGTATGAGCATATGTATAGCACTTTGTTCACTGTTGTTTACCATGCAAATGCGTAGCGGGGACCCTGTTGCAGTAACCCTGTAAGAGGAAAGCGACAATCGCCAGACCGTACCGCTAGTGGGTGGATTAGGTATTTTCAAATGCTATACATCGAATTTTCGGGACGATTTTTGGGGAAGATGTTTACGGAAAGGTTGCGGCTGTTTTCCGTGACGGTCGTCCACCGGCGCGTTTGCCGCAAAGCAATCGCGCTTTGCGGCGAAGTCAACTACAACAGCGCAGATACACCTTGAATTTTCTTTTTTTGTGTTTTCATTATTTATTGCGCATGTTCCGCCGCAAAAATCTGTTTGTGTGTCTTTCTTCTCCTTTATTGGCGGTGGGGTGGTTGTGTTTGTTTCTAAAGCGCATGTTTTTGGTTTGCACGAATAGATAATATAGTGAAACCTCGTTAGCTCGAACTCACTGAACTAGAAGATTTTTTTTAATTCGATGGGTCATCAGTATAGCCAGAATGTTTACTTGTTTATTTCGAAAGGTTCTGGAAGTGAGTTCCAGATAATCAAATTATTTTAAGTTATGACGAACACGATTATGTGGGTACTGGTATCATTAGCCACGGTGAGGTTTTTAAATGGTAAACGTCCTTCTCTTGAAAATTCATTAACAAAGCATGCAGAGATACTTGCACGCTCGAACTTGACAAACAATTTTGACATCATTGCTGTTTGAGGTGTAGATTATACGCCTCGAGCGCGGCCTGTAGGGGCGCCACTGAAATCCCCCTAGCGGCCCGTTTCGAAAGCAGGCGCGGGAGTCGGCGTCGGGCTCCCAAGGGCCGCCGCTGCTTTTGCGGCACGTCCACGACTGAGATTTACCGTGTGCGGGTGTTTGAAATCCATGTTAATGGGAAGCAGTCACTCTCTTCGCAAATGAGGCGTGTTTACGAGAGTGTAAATGTTTCTGACGCGATCTTAGTGTGCTATATTCGGTCTGTATAAGCGCCAGGTATGTGTCACAGGCCAGCGGCGCGGAACCGGCGTGTGATAGAGCCGATGGTAGTTACTCTGACCTGAATTTACTAGCAGTGTCTCCGTAACCACTGGTTCCTCAGCTGTTCATGCTACGGCTATACACAACGATTTAAATTGGTTTTGTGCGCTTACATAATCAGCGGGGCACTCATACCTGACAGCACGCCAGTTGCGTTTGCCAATATTATACCTCAGATATTGATCACCACCATTTACAAGGCTGTCTGTGTTAATTTCGGGAATATTCAACAAAAGTACAATGGACAATGCATAATTATACTCTGGGATCAGCACACGACAAAGTCGTCTTGTCGTGAGGTGAGCGCCCGCAAACATTCATCTGCTCCTCTGCGAGCAGCGCGGAGACGGGCTTAGAATATAATCCGCGTCCGCGACTAATGCTTCTTCGAAATATCGCCATATGGCACAGGGAGCCAGCAGAATAAAGCGCAAACTGAAATCAGGGGGCCTTATCACATACCACTCTTTTCCTACGACACCTTTCATCGCTTGTTGAACAGCCTACCCTGTATACTTCCAAAAATGCGGCCGCCGTATGATCAGCTGTTCGTTGAAGTAGAAAAACAAAAGGAAAGTGAACGCAAGATTTGTGTGTGTGTGATTACTAAAACGTTCATTGCTTGATTCCGCTCCGCATTTGTACACAGCGTCCTCCTCCCCCCCCCCCCCCCCCCCCCCTACCGATGTCTCGCGAAATAGCAGTGCATTTCGCGTATAGTTGGTCTAGTGAACCCTACCTGGCTTAAGTTTCGACGAACGTCTTTAGCATGTCAGAAGCTGCACTGTTTTTTTTTTTATTTCCGTTAGAGAATTATGTTTCTTAATACCGCACTTGCACAGCATTTATTTTTCTGTGGTTTCATTAACTTGCCTTGGTGTGTGGGCACATAATTAACGACGCACAGCTAGGCTTGGAATATACTTATATATACTTATATATATACTAGGCTTGGAATATGCTTATAAAAGGCATAAGTTATTGTCCGGGATTGGGTAATCACATCCCCGAAACACATTTTTCTGCGACGTATATATTCGAAACGAAGCCGCATTCGTTGTCCACGCTGCAAAATGAAGCCAACCTCTCATTGTGCCAGTATCAGGTCTCAACGAGGCGACAGTAGAATTCATTTGTGCCTGATGTTTTGGAGGTGACAGGGGTGATATGTTGCTACCGTCGCCGACGCCCGGAAGAGCGCCGACGAAGCGCGCAGCACCGCGTCCACCGCGTCTCCGGGTAGCTCTTGCAGGCGATCGCGTACTCTACGAAGACACAGCTGCTTTTTAAGTGACCTAAACGTACTCTTTGCCTATAGACGTCACCATAACAAGTTTTTTTCAGGGCGCGTAAAGGCGAAAAGAAGCGAAACAGAACCTAAACTCTGCACGCGGCCCTATCAGCCACGCAGCGCAAATCCCGTCAACGCCGCGGAGGAGCGGCGGCAGGCGGCGCAGCGATCGCGAAGCTCGAGGCGTATTGCGCGTGCAACACTGTTAAGCAAGACACAAGATCTGGTCATTTTGAGTCTGTTCCTTGCGGCCACTTCTTTCTGCTCTGTCCCTTTACCATAAACTGTAGCGGACTAGTCCTGTTCTTCCCTGAGTGCTATTTACTGTTACTCTCTCTGTTCTTGCAGGTTGGGCCTCATCCATGTGCTCAGCAGCTGCTTTCGCTCCCAGAAGAAAAATGGCCGGCCCTATGTTGTGTGCCTCACCATTGAGACGGACAGTGAAGCGATTGTGGAGGCAGCGTGCGGTGCCCCGCGGGTTGCAGTGGAGCATGGAGTCACATCTTTGCTGCTGTGCACCTACTCGCCCTCTTGCAAGCCGAAGGTTTTAAGA
The DNA here is from genome assembly GCA_013339765.2 of Haemaphysalis longicornis. Lineage (NCBI taxonomy): Eukaryota > Metazoa > Arthropoda > Arachnida > Ixodida > Ixodidae > Haemaphysalis > Haemaphysalis longicornis. Next base: position 212,547,724 of record CM023449.1, read on the forward strand.
GGCGCACCGGAGCTTGCGTGCACTGAGCTGCCACAACAGTGGGGACGTCCGAGACAGCAGGGCATCAAGCCAGCGAGTGTTCAAGACATTGACTGGAGAAGCCCGGGAGAAAATGGCCCCTCCCTTCCCTTGCCAATGCGTCGGTTCGATGCACGTCGAGTGCAGGAGCAATGCGAGCAGCAGCAAAGTGCCGTGCAGGCGCTTGGGAGAAACCTTGGTAGCCTTGGGAATGGGTGTTTTGCCCCAGTTGTGCTGGCCTCACCCCCCACAGTGACAGAAACAAGGACTGGCATGGAACCTGGAGGGTCACCTGTGAGGTACCACCAAGCATTCATGCCACATTTCGCCGTGGTCACCTCGCAAGCACGCAGAGGCTGGGCAACGTCGTGTTTATTAGACCTCGGCATGCAGGAGTGCGCGTTCCATTTATATCGAGTTTGCTATACTGCACGCGCTATAATTCGGCGAAGTACGTTAATTTACTGGGATTTTCACTGTGGGTACAAAAAAAGCAAAATCACACAAGCTGATGCGCGGGGGCCTAGTGCAACTCTGGCCGTTTTCTTTTTTTTTTTTTTTTGAATAAAACTTGAAAATTGTCTCAGCTACCTACATCAATGGTCACTATCATTACGTCGGAGGCATGCATACAGCATGCGACAAACTAGAGGAGTGAGTGTGTATTTTAGTCGCAAAATATTCGACAGTAAATACATCATGGCTGAAATGACAATGGGCACCAACTTCACTTGACGTAACTAACAACAAACCTTTCAGCCCGGCAAATCGGGAACCAAGTGCAAAAGCTCGAATTTTCCACCGCTAGATTATCATAAAACAGTGTACGCCACTTCTGCAACGACACGCGGGTAAATGCAACGTAAAAGAATCCAACAGCACTCCCATACCGTGCGCGCCCGTCACAGAGGAAATTTTAAACCGCACCGTGACGGCGTAGTGCGGCAACAAAAGTTTGCTTACAGCCCTATGTAAGATAAAGGCTCGTGTAGGGGATAAGTGGTACCATTTAACAATGAAATGAAGCGGGCGCAGAGCCACAGGGACGAGTAAAGAAACAGCCTAATTTTGGCAACGTGTGGTACTGTTTTCCCGGTCGAGCGCCGCTGTCAGTCACATTAATAGGTTGCGCAAACTCAGGCTTCATTTAGAATACAAAGGCTGGACCACAGAACTCCAACGCAGCTGTATTTTTCATCCGGACAGCGACTACGGAATCCCGCGCTTAGCGAACCAACGACAAATATTCGCTCCCACCGCACCGCGCCCAGCGTGTCATAAAGGTTGCTCGCGCCGGCATAGTTCGCATCAGAAAGTTCGTTCAAAAGCGTGGAACTTCACGTACCCTTTCTGCATTTGGACCGGTATTTCCGCATTGCGTGCACTGCGGCACGAAGCAATGCTCTGGCATTGTAGTCCATCACCAAGAGCGGACAATGGGCGCATTCTATGTTTTGCTAATTGGTTTCGGTTTCAAACGACCGTACCAAAATGGCGGACCTATACTCGGTTACAACTTAAGAACGGCACCACTTCATGTAGTGTATCACTCCGCCAAAGCGCCGGACCCGTGATGTCAGTGCGCGCGCGTTTTGAAAGGGGTTTGCTATGAATGCGTGATATCGTCTGTCTTGCCTCACGCAGTTTGTTTGCCGTCACTGGAGTCGTTTATAAGCATATTAAGTCCAAAAAATCACGGGAACGGCACACACCATGTTCAAAATGTTCCCAGTAACGCCCTACTTGCGCCGCGCGGAGAAACATCCGGCTACGGTGATAAGGCACAGCGGCAACTTCTGGTGCCGTTCTTAAGTTGTCACCGAGTATAGTTACCGGAGTCGACGTGAGATGGCGGGGCGCATTTTTCATGGGGTCTATTGCGTTGACCTCATGGCCGTTTCACATACAACTCAGGGTTCCCCTACTGGAAGATGGTGTAATTTGATTGGATCGGGTGGAGAGTTAGAGTGGAGAGGCCTTAAGGAGAGAGAGTCGTGGTACGTGGTATGATTTTGTCGTTATTTAAACATTATCATCATTATCTTCAACGTAGGTGACGTCGAGCTGTGGTTAACGTTCCGCTTTGATTATGACCGCCTTATGGTCTGCGAAATGTAAAGCCAAGGGCTGTTGTAGTGGATGAACCCTAAAGTTGCGGATGATGAAGTCGATGCACGTTCCCCGGATGGTTGTGGGCTGTTGTATTCACGGCCCGCCGAGACTCGCCGACGCACGCCGCTGCCAACGACGATGAAGCGTCGAAGGCGCGTGAAGCGTGCTCGTTTAGTGCCAGCCCAGGAAGACACCGGCAACACTGTCGCTCCAAGAGCCCTTAAAGGGGAAGAGTGCTCGTCTCGTGCGAGCCCAGGAAGACACCGGCTGGCAACACTGTCGCTCCAGGAGCCATTAAAGGGTAAGACACCACCGGGCGTTCAGCAAACCGAGCATGCGCAGTGGGGGTGTGGACGGCGCAACAACAACAAGTGTGGGACATAGCCCCGACCTTGAGATGCTTCGCATCTCAAATTAACCAGTGCAATTGCACAGTTATTTTCTCGCATTGGGGTATTGTGCGTCAATACATCTGATAAGAGGTGGAAAACACAACGCCACAATAGGAAGCTACGCTGCAGATTTGCCCTCCTAGAACGGGAAAAAGAGCATCACAGCAAGCAACTGCAAACCACCGCTTGGAGAAAATGATTTAACTCCGTCGCCTGCTTTCGCCCGAGCCACTAAGCTTCTGGCGGCATTATAAGAAATCAACCGGCAACAGTACTAAAGGTTCCACTAGAAACTAGATAGGTCCACGTTCTGTTTGGAACGCACGTGAAGTAGGGCAACGTGATTTTATAATCGTTGAAGTAGAATCCATCACGAGATAGCTTCGCGTTCAACCACTGTCCTCATCTTCCCGTAGGGAAACCGCTGAACAAGAAGAAGACAAAGCTGCGAAGACGAGGGTGTGTACGTTGCTCTCAGCCGGTGCACCAACGTGAACAACCTTTACCTCACCAACGCTGACGGAGACTACCGATTCTACCACAGAGACGACAACATCGACAAGAACATGATGGACGAGTTTCGGCGCCTCGAGCACCACCACCTACTCACCGTAACACAACAGTACCTGCGTGCCTTTGCCACCGGTGTGGACCCGGACGTGGAATTCCCTCTGGCGCTACTATACACCAGATCACCCAACATAACGGCAACACGCCAGCTGCGCGATAAGCACGCATGCGCCTCTCCTCTCCTCCTCTCCACTACATCTGCCCTATATAATAAACCCGGTCCACGCGCCGTTTCCTCAGTTGCTGCTTTGGTTCAGACACACTGCACCGTCCGATGAGTTGAATGGACGCCAACAATTCTGCTTTGCATCACCACATAGTTCCCTTCGGGGAGATGGTGTAATTTGTTTCGTTTTGCTTACAGTGTTTATCTTCTGTAGGCCACAAACGTGTAGCTCAAGTTTGCAAGGTTGTCCAACCATTGCCCTGTGGTGCCCAAGTCGTGGGGCGCTCCTGGTTTCTGGTCGAACTTCTGCCGCTTCAGCCTGCGCTTTCACTTATCAGCAGCTCCCCACTGCATTGAAGGGCGGTGAATGGTGATGACTAGACTATCAGAATGATTTAGTGATGTTCAAACGTAATAAAGAATAATAAAGTAAAGAATAAAAATTTCATCCTCACGGTGGCTGCAAGGGTATGCAGCGTGCAAACGAACTGGAGATGACGCGGAGGGAGACAGGTTACATGGTGGCAAGCCTCCGTTGCAGCGAGTTTTAACCCCATTGATTTAGGTACCAGACGAGTGAATGAGGCATTGGTGTCCTAAAATCCACTTTGTACGAATCGTGTTGAATGGAAACGCAGCAGTAGAATTTGTGTTAGCTGTAGTGATTTTCATTCATTTGGAAGTTTAAAGTCCCGGCTGGAAAACAAACCCCCGTCCTTCGGCTCAGCAGCACAATTCTTTAGCCATTGAGCCAACCAGGCGGGTCTTATTTTACTTGTGGCTGATTAGTTTAAATGAGCGGGGGAAATTATAGAGGTTCTTTTTATTATACATCGCCGCATTTGACAAGAGAGGGGTTGCTCTTGAGGAGTGCAAACGTTCGCGAATCTTTGCAAACATTTTGAATACATCCTTAAGCCGAGCGATAAAAATAAAAACACGACGCTATATTGCCTCGGAAAAAAGGTTGCAATGAAGAAGTCCGCGTCATTCCACAGAATAGTACCCAGACACCCGCTGTCGCACCTGCGGTCAGAAGAAACCGCGTCTTCACCGCTGAACTTCTTTACAAGAGTTTAAGAAAATGATACGCTGTGTACACGAGCCTTCGGGAACGGTCCAAGTTGTTCGAACACAATCCCGGAAGGGAGTCCAGGTCCAGCGAATAAACGGCCAGACAAGTGGGCAGTTCGGAACGGTACAGGCCCCGCAGTACGCCCTTCACTTTGGTGTGCACTTGGTCCGTGGACTCGAATGTAAAGAACAGCTGGCCAATGTGACCGTACATCGCTTCAGCCTCGACGTGCAGACGCACGGTGGTCAGCCTGCAGAAGGTCGCTAGCTTGGCCAGCGTCCACTCCGTGCATCGAGCGCCAACTCGCGGGATTCCCCGTGGCACATGGAAGACGAGCACGCCGGCCTGCACGGAGATGCAGCGTGGCATGGCGACCGGATCCACGTATCGCAGGGCTGGCTGAGCGAGGAAGGACGCTGCACCTCGGAAAGTCAGGCGACCATCTTGTTGTTCGAAAAAAGGACCACGCCCAGTCAATACGTCGGCAGTGCAGTGCTCGCGTGGGGTTGGCAGGTGCGTCTCGAGCACAAACAAACTCAGCGGCGTGACCAGCTGATCCATCAGGTCGGTTGGAACCAGGCGCGAGGCGGAAGCGTCGTGCAGTCCGCGAAAGGACACGCCCAAGGCCAGGAACATGCCGGGGTTGCCACGGGCAAGCGCTCTCAAGGTTGCGGTCAGGACGGGCACTTGTCCCACGGCTATTCGCACGTTGAGGAACGCCAGGCCCGCCATTCCGAGATGGAGCAAGGTCCTGTTCACAGAGCGGGCATCGAACGACATCGGGCTGACCTTTCTCCAGTCTTGCGAAGGAAGTAAGCGAGTGGCCGTGTACTGCAGCCTTTTCAGGAGGAAAAAGTTCCAACCACGCACGGATGATGGCGAGCTGGCAAAGAAACTGCTGTTTTCTTCCTCGTAGCGGACGTGGGTGTAGACTATAAAGTTGCAAATACCATCGGGTGGGTAGGCGAAATTATGCGTAGCGTCCTTCCCCAAAGTGCACAGCAAGAGGCGCTCGGAACGGTTACCAAGCACAAACTTCGGGCGAACTGGGGCATTCGACGCGGTTGTGGATGGCATGCTTTCGTTCAAGTGAAGAAATATGAGCGCCAGTAACATTGATATGCATGTAGAGGCGATGGATAGAATAATGGTTCGCACGTACCGCCTGACGTGCCTGTCATGACGGTAAACGGACTCCATGTCGTCTGGAGAGTCGCCGATTGACGTGGAACTGGAACAGTCGAGGCTTTCAATGCTCCGGGAAACGGGTTGCGATTCTCGGTGAAGCATGGCAAACGGTTCGTTTCGGGCACAACGTTCAGAGCCAGAGTGCTTCTTTTTCGTCTTCTTTGGTTTCTTTTTCTGGACGTGCGGCTGGGGTATCTGAAGACAAACATATTGTTATACGATTGAATAATTAGCATCACGAAGGAGGTTCGGTTGGAATGATAGATTATCAAACGATATTCCTAACCGAACATAAAATTATAGTATCAAAGAAAGACTAGTTAATGTGTGTTGTCTGACCATGGGATCCTCACGAAATTGACATCGTGGATGGCCAATCCCCTTCAGTGTTAAGTTGACGATCAGCTGGGTCCCTCATCATCTGCAAAAAAGTAGAGTGAACTAGAAAAATAGACTATTTCAAGGGTGCTCCAAAAAAATGGGAGACCAAGAATGGGATCGAACCGTTTAGAGGCGCTACGAGCCTCACACCTCCTCCCTTGACGCAGTGGTTACAGTAATCGGATCTTATGGAAAATACATGGGCGCACATCCCGCAAGGGTTACGCTTGTTGTTTTAAGTGCGAATTATAAGCGACCCCGAACCTTCCGCCGTCCGCATAGCAACAGCTGCGGGTGCGCGCGCTTTTCGTCTTCCTTAGCAACGGGGGGAGATGGGCGCGCGCTGCCTGGCCGCTGACATGGCACATACCCACGTGGGAGATTGGCCAGGAATAAGTGCGAATGCACTTCTCAAGCGAGCCTGAATCGTCGCGCTCGCATAGCGCCTCCTCTCCCCCCTCGCCTACTCTCCTAAAGCCCCTTTACTACTCTCCAGCTCGCAACACCCTCTCTCGGCGCGCCAGCCAGGCCACTACACTATATAAAAAAAAACAGCATCCGGCGCCAGGTTTCGATCTGCGGACTTTGCGGCCGCAGCGCGACGCTCTACCGACTAAGCCACGGACGCGACGTTGATATCAGTATTAGCAACGCGCCTTATATCTTTAACGCATTCAAACTAGGTCGTCAGCGGCGTGCGTTGGCGACTCAGCGGCGTTATAGCGGCTTGATAACTGCGTGGTGTACACGTGATACTACAAACCCGCTAGTTCTGCATTCTCTCACGTGACTGCGCCTCCTCTCCCTTCACTCCGGTCGGCGCTTCGCAGCTGCGGTGCGCTGCGGTGCGGTGCGCTCCTCCTCTCGAACATACACGTTAATTCACCAAGATTTCCGCAGAGGGACAAACGAGGCGTGTTAAGCCGAACGTGATCACGAGGGGGTGTTAATGTAACTAACGGGCAAAATGCCACCAAACTTCAACAAACTCCCTTTCATAGCATCACCCCGTGCTTCGCACTTCCTCATACTCCCCTTCGGGGAAATGCGGGGGAATTTTTTTATGCATTGTCTCGTTTTGTATACAGACGCGGCTGAAATGCACGGCTTTCTTGTAATATTTGGTTGTTTAAAAACTGTGGTTAACTGCATCTGAATGTACGATGTGGTGAATACGCAGTTAAGCGAACCTTTGGGGTACCTTTACATGATTGAAATGATTGAAAGAGTTGGTTACAGTTCCCTCACGAGCGCTTAGAAAATTCTGTACGGGAATGCGGATCGTGTCAATTTCACCGAATGTTTTCTATGGTATTGGGCAGCTGGTCTGTAGTATCCGGGGTTTTCTCATCTCAGTGTTTGGGTGGTTCTACCACCAGGTGGCTACGCCGCAGGTATATATGTGACGTCACTGAGAATAAATGCCCTCTTTGGCTTGACTCTTCGACTCGAGCGTACGTCTCCTGCACCGCCCTTCGGGGCCGTCGCCGACGCGACACCACATGGTCGTATTAAACGAAGCGACGCGTAGCCCGTGATCTTCCGGGTAATTACTTTTTCAACGCTACTGCCAACTGTGAACACGCAGAGAAAGCCATGTAGCATGAACGAATTGTGTCGGCATAGATGAGGGCGTGCCAATTAAGATTTGCCACAAGGAGTAAATAGCTTAATTTGCTAGACATCGAAGCAATCTCGCACGCTTCTGCAAGCGTGAAACAGTGTGCGGCTGATAAATTAAAAAAAATAAATTTCGGGTGATTGGTGTTTATTGCTTTCCAAATTTGCATATCTTGTGAAATACGTAGAAAAGGAAGAAGTAGCTCCTGGCACCTAGGGCAGAACTATTGTCATCATTGTAAATCAGTATGTCATCACCAATAAAGCATTCTATAGGGTTCTCACGGCTTCCTTCTCTGGTAGCTCGACCGCAACGAGGTGGTCGCTCCGGGACATATGCTGCCGAACCCCAAGGGAAAACGAGAGGCTCTCAACGATATGGACAGCGAGCGATAGCGACGACGAGTTTCTTCTGTAAACGGTCGTTGTTGTTGTTGTTGTTGATCCTGATAATTAATGGCGCATACCCAATCAGTGGATCGGCCAATCAACAGAGGATTGAAGACATGAACGGTATTCTTATCAAATGGTCGCCAGAGCTACTTCGTCCTCCTCGGAACCGCGCCCTGTGAGTCAACGCGCGGACTTGACTGCCTGCCCAGCGAGTAAGCAGGAAATTTTCACCGAACGATGGGCAGGCAGAAAGCGAAACGCGCTGCCAGGCGAGCCCAAGCGACAGCAATTTTGAACGGGGCGACACCACTCATCCAGAGCGGCTTCTCTGATGAAACAGCGCTCAAAATGGTGGTAGACAGACTCGTGCCCAGCCGCCACGAGCTTCGCGATATCGCCGCCCATGTCGAGTACGCGATTGCTGTCGAGGAGCTCGAAAGGGAGTCCGCGTCTGCAGCGCACTACAACGATCAGACGCTCAACTCGCCTTAAGTGCCACCTGCAGGACATCAGCGTCAGCATCACGGTTCAGGCTTCCCCCTCGGCTGCTATCAATACGCCATAGTCCCCAACGACGGTTCCATCTCAGATCTCTGAGCCTCGTCTTGGGCGCAATTGAATGGCGCAGTCCACACCAGCCAGGCTCTAACAACCACCGACAAGTTTCACTACCTCCGCAGCTATCTGGAAGGTGAAGCACCAGCTGCCATCACCGAACTGCCAACAATTGAGACGTGCTATAAAAGCGCCGTCCAACTGCTTAAAGAGAGGTTCGGCGACACGAGCCGGACTATACGGTGACATTTCCAAATGCTCCGCGGGATTCAGCATGTGGCATCCCTCTCGGAGGAGAAGGACCTGCGCAGGCTTTACGACTGCGTCCAGCTGAATGTCCGCTGTCTCAACGTTCTGGATGTCCCCACGAGAAACTTCTCAGTAATTCTGTACGACGTTTTGCTGGAGGTGTTGCCGAAAGAAATTGTCGTGGCATTGAACCGTCACAGAAGTCTTCAAGGCGATACGCAGGGAGCGGCGCCTTCTACGTCAATGGAGGCAACCAAAACGTCTCTCCAGAAACTCGAGTACCTCTTGCGATACATACGCATAGAGCTCGAAGCGAGGGAGCATTGTGTTCCAGTGACGTCCTCCTCCAACGGCTGCGGTTACCGCAAGAAGCACGTGCCCTTGTCATCAGTCGTACATGCATCGCAGAAAACGAAGAAAAGCCCCAGCGAGTGTTTCTTCTGCAGGTCTAAAAAACATGCGACTGTGGCATACCGCGCTACATTGACAATCGCAGAGAAGAAGAAACAACTAGCTAGCGCTAGGTGATGCTACCTGTGTACTATGAAGGGCCACCGTGGAAACGAGTGCCGGCGGAAATTGGTATGTTAGACATGTAAAGGCAGGCATGCTTCAGCGATGTGCGCTCTGGATTTTCAAGCAAGGCGGAGCGACAAGCTGGGGAAAAAAGTCTCTGATACTGCAAAGACAATCAAAGAGAACCGTGCGCAGTCAACTGTTGTAGGAACCTGCGAACTAGGCGAGGCCGTGGATCGTCGGGACCAACGAAACGTCTTCTGTCAGAGGCATTTTCGACGGAGGCAGTCAACGCACGTTCCTCAAAAAAGATCTCCTAGCGAGGTTGCGATTGAAAGTCATCAGAGATAGACGCCCCGCCGTGGACACTTTCGCTTGCGATGCTCCTTCACGTTTGAGGAATTGTAAGCTAGCAGACGTTTGTCTACGTAGCTAGTGTTACGCAAACGAGCATATCAGAGATTCATATTTTTTAAGGAAATGATATGATATAACACTGTGCAGTCGCGATAAAGTGATCAACTTGTTGGCCTGCTACAAGTTTTGTGTGTGCTGCTCACATACGCAGATGGCACATTCTCCGCAGCAAAGAAACAAAAAACAAGAACAGACATTATTGTTTTATATGGAACGTATTTAGTATTTACAGGTAATTGCTTGAGAATGTGCCAAATTAACAGCAAATATCACCGAGACGTATGATGATCGTCCCCTTCCTCTCGAATTTGGCCATCGTGCAATAGTGCAAACGATCATCAGTTCGTTCTGTTTCACTTAGAAACTGCGCAACTGCCGACTGTAATCTAATATGGCAAGGACGAAGCTTCTTATAACTCGATCCGTATGTAAATGAAACCCAATGCAGTTTTTTCGAGTTATCAGCGCGTACGTTTCATGGCTAACGACCTCACGCAATCAGCTAAAGTGAGAAGCTCGAGATATTTTTTACAAGCGTGTTCAGGCATTTATGGGCTCGCTCCTGCGATTAGGCATATCAAAAACTTTGTAGAGCATCGGTACGAAGCTAGAAAAAACGTTGTCGGCATCTCGCTGCCATTTGTCTTGTATTTCTGATTACTTCTTTTAAAGTGAACTCTAAGTTTTCACTTTTACAGTGCCGTATCGAGTTGCTTTTCTAATGTTTGGGAAGTGTAAAGTCGCCATAGTGGTGAGCTCAGAGTCAGAGGTAATTCAAGCACTAATGGTAAGAAATAAACACTCCTTATAGTTTGGCAAAAACGGCGTTCTCTGTGAATTCTGTTCCTTTCCATCACATATCGTCACCTTTCCTACTTAGGCAACGTGCGTGAATTCACCTTGATCACGTTGTTATTCATTAAGTGTAACTTTTTTTTATATTGGCGCCAGAGCGTCTTCTATAGATTGAAGTCACGAAGACGAAGGCGACGACGAATGGTTCCTCGTCGTAGCACAGGGCGGAGAGCTCGTGCACCGGCGATCGAGGCAGAACGTTCTTTCGGCAGAGCAGCGCCTGAAATCCGTCCACGTCTTTTTAGTGCTTCCTTTTTCTGGCAAAAGTTTGCCTTAATAAATATTCCTTTGCCTTTTCCGTTACATTTGGCTGCTGCCATTCTCCTACCGCGACACTGGTAGAGGTACTCGGTATCGGCCACATGTCTACCACTCCTCCGGGCAGCCGTTCGTTAAGCCCCGTCGGTCACCCGGTCATCGACAGCCTCGTTCATTGCAGCAGCCGTCGCCTGCTAGCCTTGACCCCTGAGTTGGGCTACATGATGGCGCGCGCGAGTGCGGACCAGCTCGTGAAACGCAAACTACTGAACAACCGTCCACCTCCTAGGTGACTTTTCAACAAGGTCAGGAACCGTGCTGTTTTTATGGCAATGAATTCGAGGACGTGGAAGATTGGCTCGACCAATATGAACGGGTCGCTTCATTCAATGTTTGGAATTCCGGCCAGAAGCTTAGGAATGTATATGTTTCACTAGAAGATTGTGCGAGGACATGTTTTGGGAACCATGAAGCGCGACTCCGATCATTGGATGACTCTCAAAAGCATCGCGACACTTTCTCAAGCACGGAGCGCAGAGACCATGCGTTGAGGTTCCTTGAGTCTCGCCCCCAAAAACCCAACGAAAGCGTCGCCGTTTGCTGAAAGCATGGCATCTCTCTATCAATGAGCTGACCGCAACATGTCTGCGGCTAAGAATCTCCGATACCTTTGTTTGAAATCCACCACGAACCGTGAAATAGTTCATTAGAGAAGCTACAACCATCGAGCGAGCGTTGCGGGATCACTGCCGCCGGTGCAACGGGCTAGTAGGTATAGCTTCGATGGAGTTTGCCATCCTTTCTACAGCTAATGAGAGTTCACTGCGTGAGCTCGTCAGAAGCATCGTGCGGGAATAACTGGTAAAGCTTAGCGGGAGCTCTAACCAACCGGCCGTTGCTTCCACCGCTGAGGTCGTACGTGAGGAAATCCGACATGCGATTGCCCCACCCGAACCCAGGCAAGCGGTGCTGGGGGTGAGATATGCCAGTGCCCTTGCTCGTCCTGTTATTTTCCGGCCTCCCGCCTCCCGCACGTCGACAGCAACCCTCGGAAACGTGGTCCCTTCCTGAGCGTGACTTGCCCCCACGAGTACGCAAGACCGGCTTGTGGCGCACCACCGAGAACCAAACGCTGTGCTACCATGCTACCACTGTGGCGAAGCGGGTCACGTGTATCGTCGGTGCCCCTTCCGTGAGATTGGACTGCCTCGTTTTTTACACACCGCTCGCCGCCATCGTCATGGGGAAAGACCGCCTGAGATCAATGCCTAATTAGCGTCGAGGCAAGAGTAACCTGCGAGGCTGCGACCCTGCTTGCCGAGCCCTGCTCGTTTGAACACTTCGCTCAATTGTCGTAGCTCCCAGGACACACCAAGGTCCCCAGCTCTCCGCGGGAAAACTAAAAGCGGCAACCTCGAAAGGCAAGGTTGACAACAACTGAAGCTCCCAAGTACCTCCAATGTATCCAACCACGGATTTCCACTTTGTTGCTGGATGGCGCTTGACCGCTGTCGCGGCCGGGCGTGCGCACGGCCACCGGAAGTTCAACGGCTCGTCCCGGAAGTCGGGCATCTGCTACGCTTCTCAACCGCTGATAAGTGTCCTCATTGGCGCATTTTGGCATTTTGTTCTCACTTTATTGCATTTTGGCTATACAGATCGCGTTCAGATGGCACCTTATGCTATACCGAAACATTCGAAGTTAATATGAAGCAGAATGTAATTGCGAAGGAGAACGAAAATGTCACTTGGGTCTTGTTTTGAGAGGATACGACGCAGCTCGAATGGGATTTATGCTAGAAATTTATGCTGGGGATTTATGCTAGAAAGAAAACAACGTGGGCACGGCGTCAGGCTGTAGCCGAGTTCGTGCGCCCATTCTGTCAAAACGGTTGTCAGTAAAGTGGTCACTGCAGAGCCTGCTGCCTGGGGATGGAGCCCATTCGTCCCTTCTTAATACCTTAGTTACACGGACACAGTTAACCATGGTTAAGGGAACCGCGGTTAGAAAAAATCCGCAGTTTGCTGCGTTACACGACACACGAAACTGCGGTTGCGTCGCTAACCACGGTTAACGCAAACTTAGCTTGGCCACCTCAGTTCGGTCACGCTAAACGCAGTTTCCGCAGCCGCAGTGCTCAAAATCGCACAAGTCAGTTCGGACGCAAGTGGCGGCGTATCAGCGGAGGCGAAAAAAAAAATCACCTGGCATGCGGAAGAGACGAAGGTTCTCAAATAGCGGGTGCCCCGAAGCTGTCCCCAAGACGCGCTTGCGTTTTTTGCATCGCTCTCGCAATCAGCGCGACTGCCCGTCAGCAGTGGCTCGTCTCCCTATCCGCCCGATCAACTACGATAAAAGCCGTGCTAAATTTGTAAATTCCGCGCGTCGTACGCCAAAAATGGATATAGCTTGCAATCCTGAAGCGTTTTCAACACTCGGAAACGATCGGCGCGCGCGTCAGCCGTGCCTGCAAACACGCCGGCGCGCCTTCCCGCACGACACTGCTAGCGGCCTGAACCGGCCCAGTCCACGGCAGCAACAGCTTATCGCCGCTCTTCGAAATCAATCTGATCGCGGAAAAGGACTTCCACTTGCGAGAAAATGGATGTTAGTGCGGTGAAAAATTGTGCTATGGATTGGAATTCGCAGTTGTGGAGATAGCGGCGGTCAAATATCTACCGCGATGCTAAGCCTAAAGTTCCCAACACCGAACAACCTAAACAAACCAAGCCGGTTGCGAGCTGTTGGCGTACCCCTCTCCTCGCCGCGCGCGAGTGCGTTGCGTTTCGGTCAGAAGCGACTGCTTTACCGATATTGTTTTTGTCTACACTGCTTTTCTTGTGTTTTTTATCGTGAAGTTAAAGGTGTGGTAATTTATTTTTGTTACGCTCACAATAAAGTGACCGCGGACACCAAACTTGCAATTTTGCGTGTTATAGCCAAAACCGCTGTTTGTGATAACAGCGGTTAAAGTTTAGTAACCACGGTTAAACTTAACTGCGGTTACTTTCGCCGTGTAACTAGGGTATAAGTTTGTCTCCCAACGCCGGTATAAATACGGCTTAGAGAGAGGGAATCTGCGTAACATGAGCCGCAGCTTAAAAACGACAGTGATATTACATTTGCGTTTCGCTGCGTATCACGCACGTCGTACAGAATATTGTAACACTTCCAAGTGAAACGTCTTCCCAGACGACTTCTCTGGTCTGCTTGTGCAGTTGACGGGGCAACAAGCAGGCATTTTTGGCGGAATGCGCGCAAAACCAACCCATGCGTAGCATGCGCTATGCTGGAACGGCGGCCATTTGCCCGATTTCCGTGACAAGCGCTCGAATTTCCGGCGGTCGCGCGCCGGAGAGCTCCAAGCGCCATCCAGCAACTCTAGTGGAGATCAGTGTATCCAACGTTTGATCAGAGAACAACGGAAGAATGTACGGAGGAAGTGGTGTGGGCCGTGCTGTCTATCAATCGACGGGAAGGGAGTGGCTTCTCTGGTTGACTGGAGAGGATTTTTTGATTATGACCCAACAACATGCAGACAAACTCAGAAAAGGGAGAACTCCATGGACTGGGCCACTGATTCAGTGGCTAGTTGCGACCTTGTGAGGCCAATTAATTGGCAGGTGTACGTGAAGAATCCGCATCCAGAATTCGGACTTTTTTGCCACATTTGTCATCTATCGACAATGTTAAAAAGACCTTATCCTGGACATGGTCTTCTTTCGAGAACACCACGCCATCATAAGCATCCCAAAGCGTTCGGTGACATTCTTAACAGGCTTCACCACGCAAAACGTTGTAGGCGAACTATGCTCGACAATACGAATCAGGGATGAAGACGTGATCATATCTCCGCGTTCATGGGCGTTAGTTCCCGCGAGTGCGACGATTTTTGGTGCGGTGAAGCAATAGCAAAACCAACTGGTTCCCTCTTGTTCAACCATGGAATTTCCATCGCGCGAGGACTAGTGAACCAAAGGGATGTTTAAACCGAGGTTATGCTTACAGACATTATTAACGAAAGCAAGCAAATCACCAAGGGCACCGCCGTAGCATGCGTTGAGGACGTCGCCGACAGCGCAAAATGTTTCGCTTTACAAGCTGACGCAACAACTCCTAATAGCCAAGCTCTCCTCCTCGACGCCTGTTTTGGCCTACCAGCCGCAAAGTAACAGTGCCTACTGGAGCTGTTACACCAGTTTATCGACTGCTTATCTTCGACAAGGTGCTCCGAAACCGCTTGCGAAACAACGCGTCATCACCGCACAGAATGAGAGGCCTATTCGTCAAAACCCCTATCGCGTCTCTCGCAAAGAAAGGGCCGCCATAGAGAGTCAGGTGGACAAATGCTCAAGGACGATGTCATCTAGCCATCGCAGACTCCCTGGGTATCTCCTGTATTCTTAGTGCGAAAGAAAGATGGTAGCCTATGCTTCTGCGTTGACGATAGCAAGCTCAACCAAGTCACGAAAACGGATGTATACCCTCTTCCGCGTAGCGACGACTTTTTGGACATACTGCAACACGCACGTTACTTTCCATCGATGTATCTCAGGAGTGGTTACTGGCAAATAGCGGTCGACGAGCGGGACGGAGAAAAAACTCCTTTCGTGTCACCTGATGGGCTGCACATATTTAAGGTGCTTCCTTTCTCTTGTGCTCAGCCCCAGCAACCTTTCAAACGATAATGGACACGTGATGACCGGCTTTAAATGGCAAACTTGCTTGGGGCACCTCGACAACATCGTGGTGTTTTGTCTACTTTGGAAGAACACTTGCAAAAGGCTAAGGTTGGTTCTTCAAGCCATTCGTCTCTGTCGGACTCACCAGGGAAGTCTCACTTGAGGTACGAGGGGCTCCGCTTTTAGGCCACGTCGTTAGCACCAAGCCGTCCAACCAGACCTTGAGGCAGTTTCTGCCGTCACGAAAGTTCGTACGCCCTCGGATAACTAAGCCGTACGGCGATTTTGGGGGCTGTGTTCGCACTATCGACGTTTCATACCGACCTTTTCACTCATTGCGGCCCCTATAACCCGACTACCGTCAGACGATACTACATTTTTGTGGACCGAAGAGCAGCAAGCGCTTTCAATGAGCTGAAACAGCGCAAGCAGATGCAGCCTTTAGTAGCTCATTTTGATGACGAGGCTGAAACAATGGTGCACACGGATGAGAACAACGTGGGATTTCGAGGAGTCCTGATACACAAGCAAGACGGTGACAAAAGGGTACTCGCTTTCGCTAGAAGGACACTTTCACTGACGGAATCAAACTACTCGACAACTCAGAAAGAATGTCGTGCGGTTGTATAGGTGAAAGTCCGACCCTACTTGTACGGACGGTCATTCGAAGTCACAAGGGACCACCACTTGTTATACTGCCTGACCAGGTCGAGGAACCGGTGCTGATGCCTGGCAGACTGGTGCCTGCGGCTTGAAAAGTTCGAGATAACCATCTTTTATAGGTGTTGAGGACAGCCCTCGGACGCGGAGTGCCTTTTCAATGCTCCAATGTCGTCTGCAGGGGGCGACGAATACGACGTGCCATTCGTACGAGCTGTAGGCACGTCTTCTATGCGTGAGAGGCATCGCGAAGACCCCGAACTGCGACTTCTTCTCGACTTTTTGCAAGGACACACGAACACTGTTCCGAAAGCCTTCACCGGGGTATGGTCATCTTTCCTGCTGCGGAACAATTTTCTTTTCAAGAAGAAATTCGCGACGCATGGTAAAAGTAACCTGTTCATCATCCCCACAGCTCTCCACGAAGAAATCTTAGAAGTTTGCCATGACACGCCAACCGCGGGCCACTTGCCCATCACTCGCACGTTGGCAAGAATCAGGAAAAATATTATTAGCCAAGGCTGTCAGCAACCGTTAGACACAACGTCGGACGTGCCGAGGTTCCCAACGACGAAGGATGCCACCGGGACGACAAGCCGGTTTGCTACAACCCCTCCAGATTCCCGAAAAACCATTTGAACATGTTGTAATGGATATTTTGGGACCTTTCCCACTTTCGACTTCTGGACACAGGTTTGTTGTGCCGACTATTTACAACCTCGCCCGTTATGGAAGACCCCGACTCTACAACAAAGAACGGCTGCAGAAGTGGTCCATTTCTTTCTCAAAAATATCGTTCTCAGACGCCGCACCCCATCCATTGTCATCACAGACCGCGCAACAGGCTTGACGGCTCAGCTCATGCAAACGTTCATGCCGCTCAGTGGTACTTCCCATTAAAGGACGACCGCTTGCCACACACAAAACCAGCGATTTAACTGAGCGCAAGAAGAAAGCGATCCCGGACGTGTTCTGCATGTATGTGGATGTTGAGCAAAATAACCAGGGACACAATTTTGCCCGACGTAACGTTCGGTTACAACACAGCGCCACATAACGCGACCCTAATGACTCCCTTCGGGCTACTATACTGTCGCGGTGTCTCCACCATGCTTCACGCCATGCTGCCTCAAGCCGAAAGCGACGACTACGAAGGCGCTGAAGATTTCACACAGCGAGCCTAAGAAGCATGGCTACTTGCTCTCGTGCGCAGAAGAAATCAACGGCGCTGCGGTGCCTGCGGCTACAATTTACGCCAGACACGTAAACTTCAAACAAGGTGTCCAGCTGTGGGTGTGGATCCCTGCGGGCTCTCTGAAAATCTGCTGCGGGGCTACTTTGGGCCGTACAAAGTGCCACGTCGGTTGAACAACGTAATGTACGAAGTTATTCCGGATGCAACTGTGCCCGCAACACGTCGCAAGGTTCAGCCTGAAGTAGTCCACGTGCTACGGAGGAAACCCTACCACTCAATATAAGGCGAAGTTCTACACCGTCGTATGTAAGACTGCCCAACCACCTACTGGTTTTTTCCGAGCTACGATCGTGGGCATCGGAACGACGCCTTTTGGAGTGGTGGGGGAAGGAGGGCGGGCAAGATGTCACGAGATCGTATTCTACAGATTGGAGTCACGAAGACAAAGACAACAATGGAAGGTTCCTCAGCGTAGCACGAGGAGGAGAACTCGTGTACCGGCGCGCGAAAGAGAACGCTCATTCGGCAGGGCAGCGCCTGGTATTCGACCACGTTTCTATAGTTCTCCCTTTTTCGGGCACAAGTTCGCCTCAATAATCATCCTTTAGCCTTTCCATCACATTTTGCTGCTGCCATTTAAGTGTTATACGCTGCTGTCAATATAAGTGTTATACGCTTGTTACGGGAACAATTTCATGTGAATTGGTACCGTATAACGTTTTTTGTAATATATCATTCTCCTCCGAAAACCTTAATGAGATTGCCCCCAAAATGGGGGGATTTATTTATTTATTTATTGTACTTCTTGATCCCGTACTAGCTGTAGAACCCGGTGATGCACGGGTGAGCCGCTATAGTAATTACACGATTTGGTATACAGCTTGTTAAGTTATGTCTTAGTTGTAATATTTAAGTATTTCACTATGGAGTTTTGCGCAATTAGGAACTATTGCGTGGTGTCAATACCCGGGCTCCTCCCGTAGGCGCGTGGTTATAGGAAACGGCTAGAACCTGCGATTTATTCGAGCTATCCCGAAACAAATTGTACCAAGATGCAGTATTGTGTCATCATGCTACTGCTAATACATGCGAAGTCGTATTCGGTAGGTGTTAGGAATGCCCATCAGTCATAGTTTTAAAATGAATAACGCGGACTCGTACGGGATGCGTGCGGTTGGAGAAATTTCCTCAGTCGCGACCGCCATCTACACGGGAACTGATTTCCAGTTGGAGAGAAATGTAATTTTAGAAATTCCGCTTGCCTTCTTATACGCCTCGTGGGGCAAAATCCCCAAACTGGTTTTTGGATAACTTTATGTGCAGTGTGTATATGCTAAACCGAATTGCTATATCAAGGGCGGAATAATTCTTGAGAGATCTGTAAAAACGGGTAATTTCTCCCAAAATCCTGAAGCTCTCTATTACACAGCACTTACAAAAAATCTTCTAATACAGTCTGTACACATTTCTATGGTGTCCTATAAAAACGAACACTTGTCCGATATCTGCACGGGCCTGCGATAAAAACACGAATTTGTCGAACGAGGTTCCACCGCTGCTCAGTCTTTCAGGGGTGTAACTGTTGTAAAATTCGGCAATATTATATTTACCACATACAGGAATGTGCTCCTTTGATTTTAAATACCTACAAATAGTAGTTTAGATTGGCGTTCACATCAAATGTTAAGCCTTTTCGGCACCTCATGAGTGCCAACTTAAAATATGCGTTTCGCTCTTTAGCGGCGTGGTAGGGCTAAATCCTTAAAATTCGTTTTGTGCATTCTTATGAGCAACATTTAAAAGCAAAAATCAGTTTCACAAATTAATCAGTGAAAGATATAGTGGAAAATATGTTATACCACCCATTTTGTTCCAAAATGCTGAATCACCCCTATACTTCTGATTAGGGCGAAGCCCTGAAATACCTTTCTATATATCCTAAAGGGCTACACATATAAGAAAAAGTACTTCGATATGCCAACCGGTGAGTGAGACAATCCCGAATTTACCAAAACCCACTTTCCCTTTCTCCCTCGGTTGAGACTACATTATCGAAAATCCCGCCGTTGTGAGCCACTGCGTTCGCCATGACACAAATGCACCGTATAAATTTCAAAATTCTAGGTCCACAAGTTTTGGCTGGGCACTGATGAGTGAGTGAGTGAGTGAGTGAGTGAGTGAGTGAGTGAGTGGTGAGTGAGTGAGTGAGTGAGTGAGTGAGTGAGTGAGTGAGTGAGTGAGTGAGTGAGTGAGTGTGCGAGTGAGTGAGTGAGTGAGTAAGTGAGTGAGAGAGTGAGTTTGTGTGGGAGTTTGTGCGTCAGTCAGTTCGCCAGTCAGTCAGTCAGCCAGTCAGTCAGTCAGTCAGTCAGTAGGGCCCTTCTCTGTATAAATATAGATTGAATGGAGTGGTCATTAACAAAGTGTTAAAATCAAACTCGCACATGTTGAAAGGGGGAAATAACTTGACAAAACGAAAAGTACCACCGTCATAAAAATAGTTACAACTTTCACATCACATGTTTACCTTTTGTTACCTTACGCCCGTACTAAGTTACCATGCAGCGATAATGTTAACATCGCTGAGTAAGGCACGTGTAGTCTATCATAACGACGCACAAACTTAAAAACAATTAAAAAAGAAAGAAAAGTGAGCAGAAATTCCGACAATTGTCAACTAATGCGTAGCAGCTAGTCTTATGCCGCATATCGAGAGTGTGAGTCTTGTACCACCACATTTTTTGGGGTTTTCAAAAATTCTGTTAGGCCCATTATTTCCATTTACGCTATCATTACAATTGCACGTGGAACTTCTGCCAGATGTGCATTTTTGTAGAAATTCACGGCGTTACATGTTTCGCCACTTTTGGCTACTTTTTTGTCTTTTTATCATTTTTGGTTTTTCAAAATTCTGTTCTGCCAATCATGTGCATTTACGCTGGTACAATGATTACAAGTATAACTTCCTCAAATGTGCATTTTTATGGAAATGCAGGGCGTTACACGGTCGGCCTCTTTTAGCTATTTTTTCTATTTTAATTATTTGAGGTTTTTCACAATTCTGTTCGGCCGGTCATCTTCATTGACGCTATTATAGCGATTGCAGGTTGAACGTCCGCCAAATCTGCATTTTTGTGGAAATGGAAGGCGTTACATGGTCCAGGCTGCGGTGGTACACGGCAGAAAATGCTACGCATTAAAACTGCTTTCCCTGTGAAGATTTCAACCTTTGTCTTTTGCGTGGGAATCAGGGGCTGCATCCATTTAGCAATAAATGGAGGGGTACCAATCACAGCGCCCTAAGCGGTTCGACCATTTTTTTTTTTGGTATCACAGTTAATACATGGGCTCTATGGGGCGTTTCAACTAATCAATTCGTCTCGTTCTTTCTATAAAAACCTAATGCTTTAAAACAAGTACCACAAATCCTAAAGGCTTCGCAGGCACCGTAAACCCATTTGAAATTACGTGGGAAACTCCGAGGCAGATTTCTCACCATTGAATTAACTTTCCCGAAACCGCATGTTTTCTGGACTTGCGCTCCACGCTCTTGCAAATGGATAATTGGGATAGCCGCAGTTTGACCCCACAGAAAGCTACGTATGTGGGTATACGTCCGGAACCTGGAGTAATAGCCTGCAGTCCGTTCATTGAGGCTTCGAGGAATACTTTGCCTATTCCATTAGTTAGGTCTAAAGCAAAAATAGCTTCCGTGCCCAGGTAATTATTTTGCCTTAATATGTTTCGGGGAATTTAGAGGGGGGTGTGTCGCGTGGACAGACAAGCACGGAACCCTATACAGAGTATGGGAGTGACTGGAACCTCCAAGGTGGGACACTCTGCGCAAGGATAATATTGTTCAAAGAGCTTTCTCAAACAAGATGCAAGGCCAATAGGACGAAGATGTTCTATTGCCAATGGTTTTTCGAATTTAGAGATAAAATTGGGAGGCAACTTGCCGAGTTACAGGTAGTGCACAGCCAAATAAAACCAAACGAGTACACACGTAAACACACATGAACGCCTCGCGCCACGAACAAACTCACACACGCCTCGCTCTTCAAGGACACGTGGAGCCCCCGGAGTTTGAACAGCGGAGCTGTTTAACCAGACCGTAAGTTGCCCAACGGGAACAGAAAACCTCCTTCGCATGACGATCTTAGTAGCTTATGCGCCATAAAACCCAACACAACAACGAAGAAAACCTCCAATTGGGAAGAAAAAAAACCGTATCTTGGTGGGAATTAAACCTTGCTCCCCCGCGTTCTGAAACCGGAGTCTATCCGATTGAGCTATCATCGCATTCAGTGCACGCGCCCATTCGTTTGGGTTATTCGTAGCGCTCGTATCGGACTTCACGTGGGCGTTCGGTTGCTTGTTCGTTCGTTCGTTCCGTCGGTCGGTCAGTCGGTCCGTCGTTAGTTCGTTAGTTCGTTGGTTTGTTCGTTCGCTTGCTCGTTTGCTCGCTCGCATAGGCCTCACTGCCAGCAACTGAGCCGCTCTGAGCCGCTGGTAACATCAGAACTGCTTAAAAGAGATGGTGACGTGGCGTCGTCCAGGCTTGCGCGTCGGCTTGCGTCATGGGAGGTTCTCTAAAAAAACAAAGAAAACAGTTCACGTGTGTCCACGCCTCAATTGGGGAGCACAGACGCCGAGTTCAGACGGTTCTCTCGGATTGTAGCGCCTGCTAACCAGGTCCACTGCAAGCTGCGCCACCTAAACGCGAAAACGTTTGGCCCTGTCTGTCCGTCCCTCGAATTAGCCGCCTGGACAAGAAATTAAACGAAATATTGAAGGAGACATTTGTACGGGTAAACGTTCCGCAAACCACAAAACCTGTAAACACACCTTATACTTGTCAGCATTCGTCAGCAAAAAAGAACACAATAGGCCATATCTGAGGCAAAATAATCATACATAAGCGGTACTTGCAATGTTCCATACATAAGAGGTGTTTCCGCGGATCGGTCGGGCTCGCGTGCTCGCGCTTCAGTGTTCCATGGATTCTACGAGAAGCGGACGTCTGCGTCCTGCTTTCCTTTCTTGATCAGCCACACGATAAAATTAAATGCGTGGATGATTTATATTTGTGAAACCAAATTCTGGCTGAAGTGCTTTATAAGTTAAGAGAAGGTATGTGGCCAAAACATGGGTTAGGGGAAGGAGGGGACAGTAAACAAAAAGATCCGCGTAGAAAACACTATTTTGGCCAAAAATACAAGGAGAGCATGAGAGAAGTATATACCTCAAGACGGCTTTCCAGGAAATGCCGTTTCAAAAGGTTCCCTTAGATGACGCACGAGTAGTGGGACGCGGGAAAATTGAATTGACTTTAGCAAACGTCGTCCGTGTTTATCTAGGAGAACCTGGAGGGGTAAGAGCGTGAGATGTGGGCGGGGGGAAAAAGAGTCATTTCCTTGGCACGGGCGACAGGAGGGTATCGGCTACCGACAGATATTTCTGCATGGTGTGAACACTCCGTTGAGTCATCACTGCCAGTCGCATATGTTGATACCTGGACAACGAGATGCAAGCATCGCGGCGTACACAGATACATGAGTTCGTTGTCAGACTTCTTTTAGTGCTCCTTAGAGCCTAGCCATGGCCACATTGAAACGAATAGGCGACAAAACACTACCCTTGGGAAACCCCCTTGAGAGGCTTCGTTTTTCGTTGAGCACACTCCCCAACCGTACTTGAATGTACCGGCAATGAAGTTTTCCTGACACCCCCATTGCATGTAGTCGGGATTGTCTCAGGACGCAGTCATAAACCTTCAAAACATCGACAAATAGAGCTATCCTTGACAGTCCATGCACTTGGTCATGTGTGTTCGGCGGTGCTGATAAAGTCCAGAACGCTATCCTGGGCGCTTAAGCTTTGCAGAAAACCAGTCATACAGGATTGTAGTTGTTTCAAATGATCTAGCCACCAGGTGAGATTCGCACAATCCAGTTTCTCCATCGAATTCGCCCCACAGGATCTGAGGGAACCAGGCCGCTATGAAGTCACCTCCGTTAGGTCTTTTCCAAACTTACAAACCGGCACCCGAGTTTCCACGATGAAGGATTGGCACCCGTTTCCCAAATTTGGTTGAAATACCGAAGGAGAGCATTTTTGCGTTCTGCCGGGAAATTAAACAGCATTTGATTGCTTACTTCGTCAGGATCTGGCGAACATCGCCTGCGCGAGGACCGTAGCGCGCTCTCGAACTCCCGAAGCGTGAATGGGGCATCCAACGCAGAGGAGGACATGGAGGCTAACAGGGAAGGGAGTCCCGCATACATGTTATAAGTGTACGCGTCCGCAAATCACTTAGTAAATTGCGAGATCGTCACATTCTTCCGTAATGCGAATGCCGCAAATGGCCTTATTGAACATGAATTTCCAGACAATTTCACAACGCTCCACATTCCAGGGACTGGTGTGAAAACACCTAATGAAGAGTAATACACAGCCAATTGGGAGCGCCGCATTGTGAAGTCTAGTCGGTCCAAGGTGGCCTTCAGTGTTCGATCACCTCAATACACTCAGTTCATCTCTATGCTGGCCCCAACTGACGACACGGGCAATTTTCACTTCGCTGTGGTGGAAGCCAGTGGCGTTAATGAAGATAGGAAAGTTATCGCTGCCCATATGGTCGGGCGCTGTGCAAATTTGGATCTGTATAGTATGGAGAGTGAAATCAATAGTGCTTGCCGACTCAGGCGGACGGTAAAATGTTGGAGCCCCCTTTCGCAACACATATGTTCAAGCAGTCACGGAAATCAATCAATCAATCAATCAATCAATCAATCAATCAATCAATCAATCAATCAATCAATCAATCAATCAATCAATCAATCAATCAATCAATCAATCAATCAATCAATCAATCAATCAATCAATCAATCAATCAATCAATCAATCAATCAAGCAAGCAAGCAAGCGAACAAGCAATCAATCAATCAATCGAACGTTATTTCAGGAATGTATACATTTGCATGAATAAAATATTACAGTACAGAGGAGGTCCCGAAGTTAGAAAACTGTCGGGGGGACCTCCGTTAGAGAATAAATCTAGTGTGATAAAAACGCAGCAAGCATTGAAAACACTTTGTACGAATTAAACAAAGAATGGGTAAAATTTCATAACAACAAGGCAAGAAAATTTCTGTGTAACAGCACGTGGTATAGTGAGTAAAAGAAATACTAACATAGTATAAATGAGAAGCATGGCACGATGGTAGAGTTTAGCAAGCAACACGTTTTGTGATTAGGCACTCTTTAAAGAGTTGGCGAAACGAATAGAATGTGGGGCATAACTTTATTTCAAGTGGTATGTTGTTCCAGACGGATACACCCGTAAATTTAAGAGTTAGGTTTCATAATTGTTACGCACTTTAGGGAGAAGGAAATTCTGACAGGCTGAAAATCTGGTGTGATTAGTATTGACAAGATGTTGTGTGGATAGCCCTGAAACACATAGACGATGATAAATGAGGCGCTACATCAATGTAGCTAACTTTAGAGTGAATAAATGAATAATTGGAAGCACGGAAAAATTAATAAAGAGCGGCATATAAGGCGATTGAAATGGAGCGAAGGCGATCAGACGTAGTGCCCGTTTCTGAAGATGTTGAAGGGGCTCTAGGTCAAGATGTTTGACGTCATCTTGACCTAGAGCCCCTTGATCTTGACGTCTTGAGTGACGTCAAGATGTTTGACCCTTTCATCCGTCTTTTAGTCGGCCCACAGACAATGATGGACATTGAAATCCCACAGATGATCGTAGGGGCGGGACAGCGATTACATGGCTCTATCAAGAGAACTCTGTAGTCCATTGGTCTTCCTGGGGCATATAAACGGAAGCAACACTAAGCCTGTGCTTGCCCAGTCGAATGCTTACCGCAACCACTACCGCTACGTCTGATCCAAGGCGCCTAACCGGTAAAGATACATGAGTTACCTCACGCCGTATGTACAGTGCGGCACTGCCAGGCGAGAAATTTTGGAGACTGGGATTTTTCTGAGCCACTAAGCTGGATATTGAAATATTGAATTTCTACACGGTAATCCAGTTTCCTACAAAGCCAGGATACGGATCCCTAAAGCCTTGAAAGAGGCCATAATAGACAGGAAGAGGCAAAAAGCGGAAACTTCAGCTGAAATTCCTCGCACCCTCTTTGCAGCCTTGCGGTCGCATCTCGCGTCAAAGGGCCAAGGCACGACCAAGATTATGCTTGAGAGAGTTCTCGGCTTAAAGCCAGTCATTGTAGTATCTTTGGTTCTGTTGCTGCCAAAATAATATGGCGTGCTTTAGTCATCGCTGTGCAAACCTACGACGAAAAGTGCCTGTAATCATACAATGTAACTGTGCTGGTATAGCCGTTCGTCTTGCCGAAATTAGTGTAATTGCTAAAGACACCCCGAATTAAGATACTTCTTTCAAGTTATCTTTATTGAATACTAGCCCTAAAGATGCTTCGGAAACTTCTGGTACCAGCTTTCTTTGCCACTTATCACTTTTTTGCTTGCCGCGTCATTTAAAGTGTTTTTCTTACGTAGGGCCCAAAATTGTAGCTCAAGCTTGCAACGTTAACCCACTATTGGCATGTGCTGCCTAAGTTGTGCGCTCATAGTTTCTGGTCATCCGTGAACCGCTTCATATAAAGCTAGTTGGCCAGTGCTTTTAGGCCATCACACTGGATACTAAAGGGAAGCTTCGGGAGACCCGTAACTTAACCCCCGCCGCACACTCTTACTGCGTCTCGAGGTTATCTTGAGTAATCTGGTTAGACAGTCTCATCCCTGTGTGTGTGGGGGGGGGGGGTTTATTGTGTGTACGCACACTTTCTCCTGTACATTCGCCCAGGACACCTCGTCGGGAGACAACAAGATTATGGTAATAAGGTTGCGGCGGACAGCATAACAACGTGGCTTGGTTGCCGCGGATGGTCTTTGTGGGGCGTTAATCTCAATAAGCATATTAGGACTGCTACAGTAGTGCCCTCGCCTGCGCAGTGTTCAGTTGGATACCGCATGGTTTCCTTCAAGAAGGATTATGTGCATCCACTGATTGGTCTCCATCACGCTTGGAAGCGCTCGTTTTCCTTCACCAGGAACTATTGCTGCATGATGCCTTGCAGGCATCTGCTGTCTTGATTTTGAAATGAAGCACAGAGATTCATGACGGCAGAATCAGGCTGAAAATTGTGCCCGAGGAATACTAGACAATCCCCACGAAGAAGTGAGGTCGCAGAAAGCCCAGCGCTGATCGTCTTGAACCCCTGCTCGAGCAAAGACCGGCTCCATCCTGTTTGATCGCCTCTGTCCATTTGCCTTACAAATTAACATCAATACACTTTATTCAGATGGCGGAAGGTTCTATCGAATCACCGGAGCGATCTTCTTGGAATTCGCACGTTGGAAAATCCACCTGTGCAACCTGCAAAGCATGTTTTTTTTTGCAGTTGTGCGTCCATGGTTCCCGACCACCATCCTTCCCAAAGCGACTGGCTTTTAGCAAAAGCTGCATCTCTCCCTCTTTTACTTTCTCCGCCGGAGCAGAATATTAAACACAGCCATGCGTAAAGTCCACTGTATGAAGGCCAAGATAATATGTGTACTGCCCAGTGAGATAAATCAGTTAAATCAGTTACGATGAGGCGATTACACAATGTCATAGTTGCGGCTTGACATGGGCATTAAAGTGAACTAGTGTTTGTATTTTGGTCCGCCCTTGGTCTATGTTTTAATCAGAACTTGAGGTGCGTTGTCGAGGTAAGATTTCAGCCCTAATTTATGCACAGTATCCGTCAATCCATACAGATGAAGCACCGTTACGCCCTGAATCACCTGAATAAGTGAAACAAATTGGTCTAGCCTGTAATAAACAAATCTGTATGCCCGTTCCCAGAATATGTGTAAAGCTGCAACTTACAGCTCAGATTGCGGTGCAAGACTGGCTCTTGCTGAAAATTTGTCCCCTTCATCAAACCCCCTTCTCCTTAAATACATAATCGTTTTACTTTGAAGTCAGTGTAGCAACACATGCTAAGACATTGATAATCGCTCAGATGTTTGCGCTGCTTCGCAATGTTTTATTAAAATCGCTTATTCTAGCAGCTCATGTCCCTCCAGAATACAGGCATGATGTACGACGATTAGAGTGATCTCTGCTTGCCCAAGGGGCCGCAATGCATTTACCGGGGATGGCGTCTCAAGAACCTCGAAAGGGTAAATTAGGCGGAGCAAAATCCTATCGCAGGATGGTGGAGCACGAACTGATAAATCGTCACCAGGGAATCGTTTCTCTGAAGCGAGGGGCGAAGCCCAAAACGACAATAGTCAGTGCGCACTGTTTTGCGCGTCTCGTGGCGCTATGGTTCAGCAGTAAGAATATGAATAAAGGGGTTTGAAAGGTGGGCAACTCACCAAGGCCCGTGTGATTTCCATTGTTTCCCGCCCCCCTATGCGACGCCCCAGCCCCAGAACGCATGCCTTTGCATGCCAACACCGCGCAGCTCCAAAACGACGCCCGTCGCTTTTGAGGATTTAGCCCCAGGATGGAGAAGTAAATGGTAATGAACAGCAACATGCTTTTGATTGCAGTCACGTTCACTGTCTGGTCCCTTGCAGGCAAGCAAGTTGGCGGTAGTGGGTTACACGACATCTGAGTTTTTCAGTAAATGCCCGGAAGAGCACACACCCACCAGCACCAAGGAATCAAACGTTGAGGAAGTGCATGGGAGAACGGCCAAAAAGAAGTTATAGCTAGGAAAAGTTATTTGTTCTACGGCACCATAGGGGACGATGCCAGCGCGAGAAAAAGTGTCCCAGCTACTGTGACTTCGTTGCAAGCACATAAAAATTTAATTACTTTATAATATCTTCACGAGGTAGAGCCTAATAAGTTAGCAATTTCACATGCCATCATGTTTGCCCGCCTTCGAAGAAGATAGAGCACTTCGAATGATATAGCCCTGCTCGCGCCAAGATGGCTGATGCCCATTATAATATTGACCTGATCACTCATGGTTCCTCTCATTGTTATTCCACCACGTAACAACATTGTGATCATGATTTTTCTTTCCATTGAAAAGCTGAGCGACGCCGAAAGAAGGTCTAGGTGTGTGGCTCAAGGATAACCCGCGGGACTTGCATTTGGTGCAAAGGAATGCGGATATGGGAATAAACTCATTGTATAATTCTTCGGGGTATACACAAAAAATCAGTGCCCTTTTATGGTGTGGAGGAGAATGACCAGTCAAGCGTGCCGCATTGCAACGGTCGCGCGAAACAAACCGGCTTGTTTATAATTTGCTATTCAGATCACTTCATAGATAATTAGATGAATGCAACTTGGGAGGACTACATTTTAACTCTAGGGGACAAACATGCAGCTGTCCATATCCCTTCCGCGTCGTGAGGATCTCACTCTCTGTGTAATGCGTTAACCCCAACCACTCGACCACGGGGGACGACAGTCAGGTCGCATCGGGCCGTGAGACATCCAAGTTGAAATCTCCTCCCAGCAGAACCGGCATGGAAACGGCGAGCGTGTGAAACTTGCCTGCAAGAGAGGTTCCCCCTCAACCATAATGCACGCATAAAAATGGCAGGTGAGAGATAGAGTGCGAGTGTGGCGAGCAGACGCAGCTGTGTTGGAAAGGAGTTCGGGCTGTTACCATACTCATTCCATACCATACTCATACTCATACTCATACTCATACTCATGCTCATACTCATACTCATTCGGGCTGTCGGGCTGTTACCATACTCACTCCGTAGATCTTGGTGCACCGGCATGCTCGCGCAAGGAGCAAGCTCGCCCAACCACAGCCTGCCGCAAGGCAGCCTGCCGATGACAACGACATTCGTGTCAGCTGAAGTACGCCGTCAAGTCATGCGACACAGCCAAACCAGCCGCATAAACTGTGCACGCAGCCTAAAACCACTTACAGCCGCGTGCAGCGATATCACGGCCAGCCAAGCACGCCCCACTGAGCTACTTCAAGGTCGGGGCCGGAGACTTCTCCCTCTTGGTCCTGTACCGTCGACCATCACGCCCTCCCTGGTTAGTGTGGAACCCCCTGTGAACAGGACAAAGCGCAGCACAGCCCTCCCGACGCCGATGCAGACGATCAGGTTGTCGGCCTAGACTCTGGGCGCCAAAACACGCGGCCGAGACTCGTCGAGAGTTCGGAACACGAGCGACAGTACGCCGAGGATAAAGCCGGTGCCATTTCGACAGTGGACCCCGAGACGGCGGCCAATGCGCGCGCCCCCACCCCCATGTGCCAGTACCACACCACCGATGCTGCGCAAGGGGTCACAACGTCCAAGGATGCGCAGATCGGTAAAACACGCAAGGCCAAGTCACGCTCCCACGTGAGCTCCCCTGCGAATTACCAGCACCTGGCTACTTGCACTGGACAGGTTGCGATGGCAGCTGCAGCAGGGTAGTTTACTCAGCGCCCCGCTGCCTCGCTGAATGGCGCCGCCGCTACCTCGTAGAGGGGCACCGCGCTCACCAACGATTTTGTGCGCTTTGCGCAACGCGCTGCTAAGTTTTGTAACAGAACGGTGGCACGTCCGCTCTTCTGGCCGAGGAAGAATATGGTGATACGGCACAGTGCCTGGTCACACCAATGAACTATGCGGCCACTGGGGTCTCCACAGAAGGGCGATCCAACGCCGGACTTTCTTCGGACGACGTGGAGGGCCAGCGGACGCAGAAGATCGCAGGCGCACACCGCCGCAAAACGCGGAAGCTTGTTGCCAGGTGACCGATACGCCAACCTGCTGTCTGCAACTGCCCGTTCCGCCCCACTGACCGCTATGCCTCCTTCCTTTCCGTATCAAGGGAGGCAGTCGCCCTTGAGTTGGCTGCTGTCGTCGGAGTCTCCCAAGTCAGGGTGAACATTTGCTTAAACGTTGTTGCTGCCGATTCCGAGACTGCTGAGTGCGTCTCTTCTCTGCTGGCGAGAGAAGAAATATGCGGTATACCCGTAAGAGCCTACCGACTCGTCGAACGCGGTACAAGTCGTGGCCCGATCTTCAGCTCGGATCTGCAAGTCACGTGGGACGAGATATTGCCTAATAATAACTCTTATGTGCCTATAAGTTAAGTGTCCCAGCAGCGCGGTGCAGCAGTGGTGGCGCTCTTTGCGGGACCGGTCCCACCCCGTTCGTCGCTGCCTACAAGCTGCTGCTCCCTGTGAGAGCCTGCCGCCCCAGCCCTACCCAGTGCGGCCGATATGGGATACTCGAACATTTGACCGCCGGCTGTAAGCGCACCGCGAGGTGTTCCTGTTGTGGGGAGGACCCAACTCACAACAGTGCACCGCAGCTGTTGCCCATTGCTCCAACTGTAGTGACCGTCAAAGTGGTATGGACCCCCAGTGTGCACTCTGGCAGCAAGAACACCTTGTGGCCACAGACATGACCCAAGCGCTATACAAAGTACCACGTGCTGAGGTAGACAGGTTGGTTCAACCGGCGCAGCCCAGCTACGTCGAGATGGTCAGGTGGCGCAGTACACAGCAGCAATCATCACTGGGCCCACAGACGCAGCAGCCTGGCCCCAGCGAAGACAGTTGCCAGGGTCTGCCACGCAGCAAAAAGCCCCACTGCCCAATAGCCCGCCCACCCGCACCCCCAGTCGTTCCGCTTGCATCCCCTGGCCCAGAGCAGCTCATGCCCGTCCTCCCGGCCATGGCGCACGGCTTGGTGGGACGACTGCCCGCCGTGTCATCCTGCACAGATGGCGGCCACAGGTTCCATGGCCCTGGTGTACCCCTCCCCCCCCCTCCGCTATGGCTAGCGGACCCTGTGTAAAAGGCCAGCGACCATGCATCATGCAGTGCTACTGACAGTTCTGGGCTCCGCAGCTCGGAGGTGACTGAGCACCTGCTGCGAGAGCACTCCGAACTGCTGGCTCTGCAGAAGGTGTACGTCTACGGCAACACCCCGTGCCTGCCGGGCTGCATGTGTCATCTAAGTGCCACCCGTTGCCGCCAGAGGTCCTAGAGCAACACACCGTGCCGCGAAGCAAGCCACCCACCGTAAAGGTTTCGGGCAACCAGCCATCTATGTGCCGACCACCCTAAACAGCGCCCCTCTTGACCTGGCCCCTGTTGCTGACGACCCCATGGAGTGTGCCGCCGTGATGGTGCGCATAGGGACAACTGACTCCACCGTGGCCAGTGTCTACATCCGGCCTCAGAAATCCTGGGATGCTGTGGCCCTGTGCCGGTTGCCCGCAGACCTAGGCTCGGACGTCATAGTGTGTGGTGACTTCAACGCACATTACTTGGCCTGGGGGAGTCACCGAGCTACCCGCAGGGGACGAGAGCTGTTGGACGTCGTCACGTCTTGCGTACTGCACGTGCCTGACACTGGAACCCCCAATTTCGCCCGCCCTTGTCGTCGTCGTGGTATAGTCATACAATCATGCAGCGCGTTAAAACTGGTGATGGAGCGGTGTGCCTATTTCTGGGAGACCACAGCCAGCACTTGGGGTTCTGACCACTACCCCATCCTGGTCACCTCCGGGAACCACCGCAAGCCAGCCGGCACCAGGGTTTATGCAGTCACTACCTGGGTCGACTTCTGCAATGAAATCAACAAATGCACTGAGGTCCCGAAG
Organism: Haemaphysalis longicornis; assembly: GCA_013339765.2. Taxonomy (NCBI): domain Eukaryota; kingdom Metazoa; phylum Arthropoda; class Arachnida; order Ixodida; family Ixodidae; genus Haemaphysalis; species Haemaphysalis longicornis. The sequence goes on from CM023449.1 coordinate 212,579,656, forward strand.
GTCGACTTCCTCGCAGCAGTCGTGCGGAACATCGACAAAGCGGTGGTACCAAGAGAGGTAGTTCTATGCACACCTCTCCCGAAGAGGAAGCTGCTTCGGCTTCGGGACCGCCGCAACCAGCTACAGAGGAAGGCCATGCGAAGCAGCCGCTCACAGGACTGGACGGAGTACTTGCGGGCAAACGCCCAATGCCGGAAGCGGGCAAGATAACGTCCCAGGCAGGGCTGGGATTTGCTGCGCTCGTTCATGGACTCCTGTAGAGACTTGGGCAGAGCCTGGCGTATCTGGGACCGACCATCACCAGCCAGGGTTCCCTGCTCACGGTCGCCATATCTCTGGGAATCACAGAATGCTCACAAACGGAGAATTTCGCCGACCGTCTTGCTCGGGCCACTCAAACCCCGCCTCCAGTTCTCGTTGTCACACCGGCCGCCGCAACAGCCGCCCCACACGACCAGAGAATGGTGTCTCTCTGCTCCACGGACATCACGGTCCGCGCACTGCAAGCCGCTCAGAATCGCTTCCCCAAGTGGTGAAACGCTTCTGGGATCGACGTGGTCACTCAAAAGATGTTGCAGAACATGGACGTCACCTAGCTGGAGCCGCTCCTAACACTATTCAATCAACTGCAGGAGGGTTGGAATCTGGGCTAGTTGGAAAGACATTCCTGGATAAAAGAAAAATTACCCCACCTTCCCGCGAGGGGTACCCTGTGGAGATGCGACGCATCTTGGGCGGCTTCACGCGGACGAAGTTCAGCATCGGCCACTCGCTTCTCGCGTACGGCAGCGGCTTCACACTGACGAAGTTCAGCATCGGCCGCTCGCTTCTTGCGTACGGCAGCGGCTTCACGTTGACGAAGTTCATTATCGGCTGCTCGCCTCAACCGTTTGCGTTCGGTATCACGTCTACGAAGTTCGGAATCGGCTGCTCGCTTCAATCGTTTGCGTTCAGCATCACGTTCACGCCGCTTCGCAGCCTTGTCTTCAGTGGTGCTAGCATTGCTGTTATCACAGTGATCGGTGGTTGTTACGGTTGCGCGGGCGATAGCAGAATTGTTAGGCTCCATTCAACGCATCGATGGAAATCGGAACGCGGCTATGACGCAACACAATCCAACGCAATCCACTTTAATCCAATCCAATCCAAATCCAATCCAATCCAAGCCAAGCCAAGCCAAGCCAACCCAATCGAATCCAATCCAATGCCCCTCGCGAGAGAGTGTTCGCTATCGCAGAGAGAGAGAGAGAGAGAGAAAACATCTTTATTTGTCCTGCAAACGCGACGCGGCCTCACGTCGTGTCAGCCGGCCACTCGGCTTCCGTCACCTACTCATGCCTACCCCCGGGTGGGGGTGACACTTTCGGGCGTTGAAGCTCGAGGGAGGGGGTGAGCGGCAGAAAGCGCCGCTCGCGCGGCGAGGAGAATGGGTGAGGGGTGTGGACGGACAACAACAACGCCGTATGGAGGGACAAGGCGAGTCAATGAGATGCAATCGCATCTAAAATAAGCGCGAACTCAAAGACAAAGAAAGTGCAACACCAAGACAGCGGCTGTTCTTTTGTTGCACTTCCTTTGTCTTTGTCTGAGATCGGCGCTGGTTTCATCCAAGAATGTTCATTTAAGTCTGGTAGACTTGACTGAACGTTCAAGTCTGGCAGGCTTGTGGGGCTCACCTCGCCGATCCCGAAGGTTTGGAAGGCCCGACAGCGGAAGAGTTCTAGCGGCCGCTCTCCCTGATTTCGGCAGCTGGGAAAGTTATGCAGAGTGTATTTCTGGCCCGTCTTGAGTGGATCTCGGACCGGAGCGGCCTCTTCCGAGAGCAGCAAATCGGCTTCAGCCGGCACCGCGGCACGGCTGGCTCCCTGGGGGACGTTATCACCATGCAGGAACAGGCCCGCCACGAAAAGGAGGCTGCCTTGATGATCTTACTGGACATGCAATCAGCCTTTGACAGTCGCCCTAATCTAATCTAGAGGCCCTAGAGGCTACTCTAGAGGCCCTGGATGGCATGGGCGTTGTGGAGCGCCTCAGAGGCTACATCCCCGCATTCTTGCGCGACCGCACCTTGCGGGTGAAGGTTGCCTGGGCGACAAGCAGTTCCCGCAACGTCCGCTCTGGAATGTCGCAGGGGAGCGTAGTGAGCCCATTCTTATTCCACTTCATGCTGGCTCTCCTCCACGACGACATCCCTTCCGGCTTGCGATACCCAGTGCAGGTGGTGGTGTACGGTGACGACGTGGCGCTATGGAAACAAGGCCCCACCACCGACTGCCACACAGTTTAGGCGTGCTTCCAGGAGGCTTTGGGAGCAGTTGCAGCCTTCCTCAAGAGTCGTGACCTACAGCTCTTGGAAGCCAAAACGCAGGCCCTTATGCTGCATCCTGGGGGCTGAAGGACTTGGCTGGCAACACCGTTAATCACATTCCACAGATGGCCTCTCCCCTCGCTGCTGACCGTGAAGTAGCTAGGGCTGCTCATAGATTGCCGGCTCACATGGCTGCTTGCCGACAACGCCATCTGGCAACGCAGTGCACGGGGAATTCAAGGGCTGCGGCACCTTCTGGCTCGAGGCAACGGCTGCTCACACCATGTGACGCACCGCGTATTCCACGGCATGGCCTCCTCAGCTGGGCTGTACGCAGTTCCCCTCGCCTATCTCGGGGCTTCGACGCTGGAAGTTGCTAGAGATGGACCAGCGCCGTGCCATCAGCCTCATCCTTGGCCTCCCTTCCACGCTGTGGACTGGGCTAGTTGGTAATTCATAGTGAACAAATGTCGCGCAGTAGAAACACACGGGACGGAAAGAATACACACGGAAGAGCGCTCGTCCTTGTGTATTCTTTCCGTCCCGTGTGTTTCTGCTGCGCTACATTTGTTCACTCCCTTCCACAACCCCGGTGGCGGGAACTTACACGTTGGCCGGTACCTAGCCCGTCGAGATGCGGGCCTTGCAGACTGGGCTGCTTCACATGGAGCCCCTGATGACCACACTCGACAGGGGCTGCCCTGCTGTAGAGATTCAGTAGCCGGCCCAACTCGCAAATGGGAGCTCTGTTCACTATCTTCGAGGGGGCATCCAGGTTCCACAACCAGACAGCGGGCCGGCACTGCGGATCACTGCGACACTCCGTGAGGTCTATACGACACTCCACGAGGACCCCTGCTTGTTATGGACCATGAGCCATGAGCGAGCCATGATGCGGCTCCGCTGCTTCAGGACGAGCTGAGCGGCTACCTGCGCCTTTTCACAGACGGCTCCTTCAAGAACAACACGGATGAGGCGGGAGATGCGTACAGGGTGCCTAAGCTAGGAGTCAGCCGGAGCTGCCGCATGTGCTTCACTGCCTCTTTCACTCGCCCGGGGCTAGCCGGGCTGCACCTTGCGGCCGATCTTCTCCTCGATAGGGAGTCACCAGGGCCACCCCGAGTGATCATCTTCACAGACTTCAGGCGTCACAGACTTCACGCGTGCACGTTGCCGACCAGCCCACCAACAGCAGCAGCTACCCGGAGAGCTCCCTTGCAGCCAAACTGCAAACGGTGGCCTCCCGAAGGTGCGATTTGCGGCTCCACTGGCTGCCGGGCCACAGTTACATCTAGAGCAACGAGGACGACTACGCCCGAGGCATGGAGGCCCATCAGGAGGGCACCCCAGTTTCCCGCGACGTCACCGAATTAGACAACGCCCGCATCGTCGTAGCCCGCATGGTGCATACAATGCACGCCGAGACTCGGATTGTGAGTGGCCGGGTGGCCGCTGGCTGAACGCATCAGCACGAACGCCCGCTGCCTGCTGCTCCGCATGGCTCGACTGCTACAATGTGGCGGAGCGCCTGCACTGACACAGGCGCAACGTCCCGAATATCTGCGGACTGTTCGGTACCGGAGACCCTGGAGTACGTATTCTGCTTCTGCCCCACCACGCGGCGCTGAGAGCAGAGCTCCAGCGATAGCTCCAGCATCAAGGCCTTTCTAGCGGCATCATGGAGTACCTTTTGTTCCCGAAGGGGCATGGGAACCTGACTGGAAAACTTCGCCCATCCGCTCCATTACCTAGAGATGACCGGCCTCACGCAGCGGGTGTAGCCCAGAGTGTAGTGACTGACTGAGGGGCCCGGAATGACAGCCGTATCTCTTATAATTTATCATCTCTTTATGCCTTTCAGTCTCTCCCTCTCTCTCTACTTTATATTTCACTCCGCCTCTACTTCCCTTCCCCGAACTGGGTTGTATGGAGGTAAGGTTCCTGCCGAGCTCAAAAATATCCCCAGTGCACGTCCTTTCTTTTCCCTTCCCGCAAACCACAACCACCGCCACTCACTCCAAAGTGGCAATGCTTCACTACGGAACAATTCATGTGGGAACACAAGCTTACAAAACCAACCGCATAGCTATTTTTTTACAACTCGGCTTAGCCTCTAAACACAAAAGCAGCGCCGAGAAAACGTTCTTTGTGAGATTGTATGAGACATCAAAATATAGAGGGCCTAAGACCTTTTCTTCATTTTTATGGATTTTTTTAGACGCTGAACACGAGTCCCGGAATTTTCGTTTCCCCGGGACGTGAGAACTAGCGGCATTAGACAGAAATCTTCGCTGTAAAACTTAAATATAAAATGCCGTACTTGCAATGGAATCCTCGCGATCTGATAATGAGAACACAATTGCCATAGGTGTAATTCGCTTATATATATATATATATATATATATATATATATATATATATATATATATATATATATATATATATATATATACATATATGGTTTATTGGCAGGACGTTCTAGGACGTTGGACGCCTTACTGTCGTGAAGTCGAAACGAGTACAAGTGAGCTCTCGGGTCTAGGAACCAGTCTCGCGCACAGCCCTCTCGATGGGGCTGCTTAGCCCAGGTCCAGGAACATACCTACTTTTGGTGAATTGTCCGATTCAAGCACATACCCACTTTGGGCGAATTGTCCCAGAACCACACACACATACACCGTCGTTATCTTGAGACGCGCACGGCACATACCCATTTAAGGAGGTGCTTGCTGTCCGTAGTATCCCCTTTACAGAATCTCTCTCTCTCTCTTTCGGTATATATATTGAGAGACACAGCTTCGAGATGCTAAAGGACCACTTTTATTTAGGCTGCCGAGCACAGGCCACCGAAAGACGGAACAGCCCGGGGATGATGATGGTTATACACAGATGACAGTGGCGATGGGTTTGGACGGGTAAAGGAACAGATGGATGGACCCACCGTGTTCCACACTGGATATAACAATGATCATGTCGCTTCCACTCATAAATATCACAGCAGTAGACTCCCAATGCCCACACATGTCCCCCCACTGCTGAAGGCGGCCGCCTTGGCCGTACCGGGTTACAGCTGGCGACGAGTGAACTGTTTTAACCGTGAAACGTGCACTATTTCAGTTCCACGTCGCCGACGGTCCGGTGAAGTATCCACTGGCGACACACGATAATTAACTGGTGAGGTCTGTTCAATGATAACGTAGGGGCCCAGGTAGCGGTGAAGAAACTATTCGCAGAGTCCTGGAGTACGAACAGGGGTCCAAAGAAGGAGCTCGTCCCCTTTGGAGAATTGAACGGAGCGGTGTGATGAGTCGTACCGGGCCTTCCGTTCTTGCTGGCTGGATTCGGTGCGGTCTCTTGCCTCACGTCGACAGTGAGCGATCCGTTGGGTGAACTGATCGTGAAAAGGCGAAATAGCGGAGATCGGAGCCGAGAAAAAGGTGGTGTCCAGAGCAAAAGAGGGGGACGGCCGTAAAGACGAAAGAAGGGCCAGTAACCACTAGTGCGCTGGAAAGCTGAATTATATGCGAACGTCACGAAAGGTAGGATGATGTCCCAGTTGCTGTGGTCCGGGCTGTCGTACATCGAGATCATGTCGGACAGGGTGCGGTGGAAACGCTCGGTGAGTCCGTTCTTCTGGGGATGGTAACTAGAAGACGTTTTATGGACGGTGTCGGCAGCACGAAGCACTTCCGCAAGGACGTGGGAAAGAAATGTTTTGCCACGGTCACTCAGCAGAACCGGAGGTGCGCCATGTCGCAAGATGGTACTGCGTAATACAAATGCAGCGACTTCTTGAGCACTACCACATTGAAGTGGAGCGGTCTCAGCGTATCTGGTCAAATGATCCACAGCCGTCACAATCCAGCGGAAATCATCAGTTGTTGGAGGTAAGGGCCCGTACAAGTCTATTCCTACGGCTTCAAAGGGAGTGTAGGGGCATGGAACTGGTTGAAGCGAACCGGCAGGGGGTGACGTCGACCGCTTGCGGTGCTGGCACGAATCACAAGAGGCCACGTATTGTGCGACACTGCTAGAGAGGCCGGGCCAGAAAAATCGACTGCGAACGCGCTCATATGTTTTCTGAAACCCTAGATGTCCAGAAGTGGCATCAACCTGAAGCGCCTCGAGTATGCGCCGGCGGAGTTGACGGGGAACTACAGGAACCCATTCGTAGCCGGCAGGGGTGGTGGTTTGCGCGGCAGAGAACTCCATTAATGATCCTAAACAGATGAAGTTGACGTCGCAAGCGGCTATTGGGTGGCTGGACGGATTCATCAAGGCAGTCGATTAAAATGCGACAATAAGAGTCTGCGCGCTGTAGCGTTTGCAGTTCGGTAGAGTCGGGTACAGAAGCGTGGTTGAGGGGTGCCATGGGTAAACACGGCTGACTGGAGTCGGTGCAGGCTTGCGACACGGCCGGCTGCGAAGAGAAGGATAGGGGGCAACCGCGACAGTGTGGTCAGCATCCAGATGCTTTTTACCGGATTTGTACGTGATGGTGAAGTCATACTGTTGCAGACGGAGCACCCAACGGCCTAGGCGCCCAGACAAATTCTTCATTGTCGATAGCCAGCAGAGCGCATGGTGGTCTGTGACGATGGTAAAATGACGGCCGTATAGGTAGGGACGAAACTTCTGAATTGACCAAACAACTGCGAGGCATTCTTGCTCGGTGATACTGTAGTTCCGCTCTGCTGGTGTCAAGGCGCGACTGGCGTACGCGGCCACCCTTTCATGATGATGAGCATCTTGGAGAACAGAACCAATGGCGCAGCCGCTGGCGTCAGTGTGCAGTATAGCATGTGCTGTCTCGTCGAAATGACGCAGGACGAGATCGGACGTAAGGGCGTCTTTGAAAATTCCCCGCATTTCCCCGAGGGGAAGAATATGAAAGTGCGAATGCACGAGTTGAATTTGCGCGGTGCGGTAATGTTCGCGAAAGAGAGATCACACACACACACACACAACTACAAAGAAAGAAAGATGCATTTATTCACAGACACCTACTTGTGTTGTCGTTGTACTTGATTGCTAGAGCGGATCTCAGCTTTGAAATTTCGTGTCAGTACTCCTTTAAGCGGGTGCATTAGCCCTTCTCACGCCCGATTCCTGGCCAATCCCCCACGTGGGTATGTGCCATGTCAGCGGCCAGGCAGCGCCCGCCCATCTCCCCCCGTTGCCAAGGAAGACGAGGAGATTCCTGGCCAATCCCCATCTCCCCCCCCTTGCAAAGGAAGACGAGGAGATTCCTGGCCAATCCCCCACGTGGGTATGCTATGCGGACATCGCCGGTGGACGCAGGTTCAGGGTCGCTTAAGAAGTGCATCGCACTTAAAAGCTTCCTGGCACTCGTTCGTCCAGACGAAGGGCACGTTGGCTCGTAAAGGCTTGCGCAGAGGGGAAGCGAGCGTTGCAATATTGGGGATAAAACGCCGGAAGCACGATGCGAGACTGATAAAGCTTCTCAAATATTTCTGTTGTAGTGGCCGAGGAGAACTGATAACAGCAGCAGTCTTATCCGGGTCTGGGCGTATGCCATCCTTGGAAACGACATGTCCCAGCACTTTGATGCTCTTACTAGCAAATGGCATTTTTGAGTATTCATTTGCAGGCCGGCATTAGAAAGGCAAGTTAGCACCTGATCAAGGCGCTCGAGATGCTGCGAAAATGTGGACGAAAAGATTACCACGTCACCTAGATAACATAGACACGTTTTCCATTTGAGGCCAAGAAGCACAGTGTCCATCATGCGTTCGAATGTAGCCGGGGCATTACACAGGCCGAACGGCATCACATTCAATTCATAAAGGCCATCTGGGGTGGTAAATGCCGTCTTGTCTTTGTCCGCTTCGTGCATCGGGATTTCCCAGTACCCCGATCGAAGATCCAAGCTGGAGAAGTACTCAGCCCCTTGTAAACAGTCTGAACCGTCGTCTATGCGGGGCATAGGATATACGTCCTTTCGCGTAATCTTATTAAGCGCCCGATAATCGACGCAGAAAAGCACAGACCCATCTTTTTTCTCGACCAGCACAACGGGGGATGACCATGAACTTGTAGATGGGCTAATGACTTTGCTCTTTAGCATATCGGCAACATTATCTTCAATTATCTTTCGCTCAGCCGAGGAAACACGATACGGTCTGCGTCGGATCACAGCCGATCCATCTGTTTCAATTCGATGCTCTGTGGCAGTGGTCTGGGTGAGGCCAGGCGAATGCACGTCAAACGAAGCCCGGTGCTTGGACAGAAGATCAAGCAATAATTTGGTCTGGTTTGGTGTTAGGTCGGGACTGAGAGTGGCCGCAAGAGCTGACAAATCACCAGGCGAAGCAGACGACGGTTTGCTCGAAGAACGCTTGCCAGTGAAAACGACTGCTGCAGGGCTGCTGTCGGCCACTCAAGCTATATTAGTTCCATGTGGCAATATTATTGGTAAATGTGTGGTGTTACGAGCAACCAAGGCTGCGGACCCACTCACGAACCGAACAAGGCAGGTGGCAATGGCAATCCCTTGCGGCAAAAGTCGACTGCACGGAATTGCAACCACGTCGCCGTCGACAATTTCGTCTGATGTGACCGACAGAATCTCGTCGCAACCGGGTGCCAAAACGTATCGGCCTTCAATTTTAGTGTTTGCCGTTGTGCGTCCTGATAATTTGGTTGTTCTGTTTCGGGGATGAGGATAGCTGGTTGACGGCAGGAGATAACAGCCGAGGCAGAAGAAAGAATTTCCGAACCAAGGATGAGTTCATGGGCGCAGGGAAACAGAACAGCACACTGAATGTGATGGCGGACTTCTCCGATTAAAACACGCAGGGTACAATAGCCCAAAGGTGTGATGTCATTCCCATTAGTGCCACGTAAGCAATGACCAGTATACAGAGTCTTTACCTTGCGGAGACGTGAACACAAATCAGCATGAATTATAGAAATACTTTCTCCGGTATCAACTAATGCTTCCACTTGAATTCCTTCGACGAAGACAGACAACATATTAGGCGGAAGTTCGGGAGGACTTCTGGACGTTCCAGGTGATGCAGTTTTACCTCCAAAAACTGCAGCATCTACTTTTCTGGGTGCTGGTTGGAAGTATTGGAAACGGGACGAAGAGGAGACAAAGCAGGCTGGAAGGGCGAAGGGGAACGACGGCGAGAGGGCCGGGAGTCCCGGGAAGGTCCCTGGTGTCAGGAGGCGTTGATCGGCGGCGAGGAGATGGTGAATACGCATGCTGACGAGGAGAGTAGGTGTAGTAGTCCCGCTCGTAAGGGGCGTAGCCGCGCCTCTCGTATAGCTGCCGTCGACGGCAAAAGCGAGAAATGTGCCCCCGGATGCCGCAGTAGTAGCTGACAGGTCGGTCATTTATAGGACGCGGTGCTCGCCACGCTGAACGAAAAAACGGTGGAGCGGAAGGCGTAGAAATGGCGGTCAAGTGGCCGTGAGGAGTTGGAGGTGCAATCTGCTCGGTGGACACAGGTTGCCTTGAAGCAGCTTCCGAGTATGTAGGCACGTGAGGTAAAGTAGACTGGCACGGCTGCGGAACGGTTGTCACACCTGCGAGCTCCTCTCTAATTATGTCACGCAGCCCTTTTGCGTGGACGTTATTGACCGGATTGCTGTGATGACAGGGTGCATCGCGGTGGTGTAGCTCTTCGCGTATGATGGCCCGAATCAAGGAACGCAGCTGTGTACTCTCAGAGGAGCCGATGGTCCAGGGATCGGGTTGGAGTCGGATAGCCTGAAGATTGTCAAGGCGCTGAAAAATGCTTCGCACATCGGCAGCGGTAGTGAGATTTTTGATCGCCATAGCATTGAAAGCAGAAGAGGAGATCCCTTTAATGATGTGCCGCACCTTGTCCGTTTCAACTCGACGGTCTTTATCAACTCGACGGCAGAGCGCGAGGACATCCTCAATGTAGGAAGCATATGTCTCCTTCGCGTGCTGCACCCGAGCGTCAAGTTTCTTCTTGGCTGCCGGGCGACCAGACGATCTACCAAAAAGCTGCGTAACTCTTGGGTGAAACTCGGCCAATCATCCAAGGTGTCCCGATTGTTGAAGAACCACGTCTTCGCTACTTCGGTTAGGGAGAAAGCAACATTGCGGAGTTTGAACGTGTCATCCCACCGGCTGTACGAACTCACTCGATTGAAGTGGTGGAGCCATTCCTCCACATCATCGCCCCGTAGGCCAGCGAAGTCCGGAGGATCATGCTGGGGAGTGGTTATAGTGCAGGCAGGCTGAGCAGGAGCTGCTGCGTTGGAAGCACCACGGCTGCTTTCGTGCTGCATGGGGATGTCTGCCACCGGCAGTCTCCGACCTGACCGAAGCTCCAACAGTGCAACCGAGAGAGGTAGATGGAGGAATGGAGCGCACCCTCCACCACTTGAGAGACACAGCTCCGAGATGCTAAAGGACCACTTTTAATTAGGCTGCCGAGCACAGGCCACCGAAAGACGGACAGCCCGGGGATGATGATGGTTATACACAGAGGACAGTGGCGATAGATGGGTTTGGGGGTAGAAGGAACAGAGGGATTGACCCGCCGTGTTCCACACTGGATATAACAATGACCATGTCGCTTCCACGCATAAATATCACAGCAGTACACCCCAATGCCCAATATATATATATATATATATATATATATATATAAATATGTATATATATATATATATATATATAGATATATATATATATATATATATATATATATGATATATATATATATATATATATATATATATATATATATATATATATATATATATATATATATATATATTTATTTATATATATGGTTATGTACTGTTTCATGGAGTGGTTGCTTCAAAACTATACATGAAGTGATAGTTTTCATGTCTTCGAAATGATTTTTTTTGCGTTTATACACGTCCTTTTAAGTATAAAGCTCACAAGCTGTGAAAAGAAGAACGAATGGTCTACGAAAAAAACGTCAAGACATCTTCCTTCATATCTGTTCAAGTTCGTACATATGCGTGTCCTTTCACCCTGATTTCGTGGAAGGGCAAGACTCGCGATCGACGAGACCACATATGAATGGCGTGGCAAACGCAGCACTGAGCGTTACATTGTGCTTGCAAGCGTGAATACAGGTTCCATAAAACGCACTCGCGGAACGGTCGAGAGAAACTTTCTCGAACTAATCTTGCTCTACGAGTCTTCCCACCGGAGGTCGCATTCGTGCGTGCGTTCATTTGGTTTGCCACACTTACTTGCTCGTCTCTCGGTATTGCGAGCATTTTGGAGGAAAGGAATCCTGGCAGCGGAAAAAGACGGCCCCCATTTGCATCTTAGGGCACGTCACTGCGAGCGTCTCAAGGAATGCGATCGAACGCCTGCGCCGCTTATTTAACGGCGTGCACTACTCCGTCATTCCTGGCGCTGTATGTGAGTGCGCCCGAGTGCCAGGAAAACGCGGTAATTTCACCATAGCGATGTGGCAAGTTTTGGCGACTATCATTTGCTTGTCTTTGTAATGCTCCTCGCTTTGGCTTTGTTGTGGATTCTTCGACTTGTCGGGGTAGGGATTTCTTTTTTCGTTTTGCCGGTAGGATCAAATCGAACGTTGAGTTTTAGAGCACCCTACAACTTTGCTGAGGCCGTCATTAAACAGTCGACTGCTCACTCGGGTATACCATAAGATCATGTCGGCCGCAGTCTAAGGTTCTTCCAGTTCAGGAGTTGTGGTTTCTTTGATAAAGAAATGGCCGCGTATCTTCTCACTCAGCTGCAAATGTCGGGGAAAGATGATAGCCTTCTGTCACCCATTCCACGTAAATGCCTCTCTTCTCTCTCTCGCCAACCTCTAACGCTCTTCCCCTCGCGTGTCGCACCTCCAACGATAAAGACAGTGAAACTTCGCTCAAGTCAATTCAATTTTCCCGCGTTCCACTGCTCGCAGGCTATCCACTAGACCCTCTTGTTTCAGTTCGACTTGTAATGACATCCTGAGGGGGGGGGGGGGGGGGGTCGCGAGCGCGTTTGGTGACTTGCGTGTCAAAACTACTTTTCAAGCCGTATATTCTGATTTTATTATGCACACATTCAGCCGCCATGTGTTTTGAATTAAAACAACATTGCAAATATCAGTTACGTATTGATGTTTTGCGCCAAATATGCTAAATATTTTTTTCTCAACAATATTTACAAGTATGAACAGTTTCAGCGTATTTCGAACTAAAACAACAATCCAAATGTCAGTTATGTATTTATGTTTTGGGTCAAATATGCCTAATGTTTTCTTTTAGCTGAACAATGCTCACAAGTATGAACTTTGTCAACGGATGTGGTACTTTGGAAATGTTCTGCCGATATAATTGTGTCGTTTAAGAAACATTTTAGTTTGTACCCGGGTGGCTCAATTGACTGATTGATTGTAGCGTTTAACGCCACGACGCAACGCAGGTGATGAGGCGCGCCGTAATGGAGGGCTCTGGATTAATTTTGACCACCTGGGGATCTTTGGCGTGCGCCGAAATCTCGTACAGACGGGCGTTCTTACTTTTTGTCTCGATCAGAAAACCGGCCGCTGCGCAGGCAATCGAACCCGTTGTGTCGTGATCAGCAGCGCAACGCCTTAGCCAGTGAGCCACCGTGGCGGGTGGGTCGGGTGGCTGAATTAAGGAACAGACAGACAGACAGACAGACAGACAGACAGACTAAAATTGTTGCGTTGGAGTAGCGCAAGAAAGGTTATCGTCTTTAAAAGCAGCTAAAAGCAATGCAAGCAGCCGACAGATTTGCGTCATTTTCCGTTTCACTTTTCACCCTCACTTAATACGGAATCAGTGCAGCCACTTCCTTGGCTACACAAATAATTCCTTGAAAGTGGTCATCCAGTACTAATTGCTATAATTTTTGTACTTCAGGGTACTTCCTCCGGATGACATTTCCCCATTTACCACCCAATCACCATCTGCCCTTAAGGTGCCATCCAATGCACGCATTACAAATGTAAAAAGTCGAGGGCTACACGTTGGCTTTAACGCGCGCATAGTCGATGGCTCAAGATTGATTTTACCACCTGAAGAACTTTAACACTGAGTCTTTCCGCGTCTTTTTAACAGTTCCTTCTATTTTTTTCATACTTATCATAGACGCTACGGATGAGCTTGTTGAGCACAGTGCTGGGTCATATAATTGCACATGACCTCCAAGCACTCTATACGAAACAATCTCGTCGAAAAACAGCAAGCGGCTCAAGTAACCTCATTTACTCGTGTCAGTTATACCTCCCAAATGAAGCCCTATGAACATGACATGTAAGCTGACTGTAACATGTACAGAAATTCAAACTCAATTTTTAGCACGCATACTGCTTAAGAACTGACTCCGCCTTTGTTATGGTAAGAGAATAGGGCTAGTGCACCCATTGCTTATAGCATCGATTAGCCAACGTTAGTCCTCTCTATTCCTTTATAATTGCATTCGTTACTGTGGCAGTGTCAACCTAATTAAAGGGTGTTCAGTAATCTTTAAATGCCCTCTGAAGAAGTATACCGCGCATTATACATTTCCTGTTATCACAATAATGGTACCGATGTGATGTATTGTTGGGTAGCCTTTCCAATGTTTATAATCTGTAACCTTCGTGGTTGTAGATAATCTCTGGTGTCGCTACTGCTGTAAGCCAATGCCTTGGTAAGAAATGTATAAAGCACAGAGCAGTCTGCTTGGTCTGTGATTCTCACGCCCTGCGACATCACCGCTCCATTACGTTACAAGTGTGTGCTGTTTTCTAGTGCTAGTTGTACCCCCTGAGTTCTGAGGCATTATATGCTTGCATGCACGGCTTGCGTGCTTTTAGTACGACTTCTGCTTTCTCTTTTGGGTGATCTGTGGTTATTCTGTCGCTTTGTGCAGCTTTCCTTCTTTCTTTTGAGAGGCATTTCCGTCTTGTGTTTGCTTACTTTTGAATGAGAAATTATTCTCTTTTGAAATTAATTTTTCTTAGACCAGGAACGTTTGCCATCCACCTAAATTAAGCCTTGTGGCTACAAACGAAAGTTGTACAGCTTCACCCTGTAGCCTTGAGGCTGCATTTAGGTGGACGTCCCACGTTCTTTAGCAGAAATTTACCCCACCATGGGGATTTCCCCTAAATCTGGCGAAGCTTTCTTAGACACTAGCAAGCACCGAGGGCTTAAGCGAATCCCAGTCAACCCGCGCCAGACTTGTCGTGCTCGCTGACATCGGCCTCCGTCACAACGCGAGCGACAGAAAGTAGCTGGAAGACTCGATTTATTTGCCTACATCCGACTTCTATTCTCCGTTATGGGTGTAGTTTAGCCACTTGAAGCGGAAGCTATAATACGCTAAATCTTTCAAGCTCCTTCTCCGCTTTGCAAGTGACCTTCATCCACCAGCGCGGAAGCCTCGCTTTTCTTCTTATCGCCTTGCTTCCTCGTAGCCCCGCCGCTGCGGTACCCACGTAACTGGGCGAAGCTACAACACTGCTTCGGCTGCGCGTGATCGCTCAGCGCCAGCTGGGCCCTCAGCGCATGCGCACCAGCTCTAGCGAAGGGCGTGACTAGGTGAGGGTTAACGGCTAAAACCGGTTAGACTTGGCTTCACCTTTGAGAGCTTATCCTAGCTTAGCAAGAACATCGCAAGGCCTAGAAAACGTAGCAAACTTAGCGACACCGGAAGAAACTAGATGGACCCGCAGTTGCGCTGTTTGTTCTTTTTTGCAACTGAACATTTTTTCAACACCCTACAGAAAGCCAAGCGTGTTGCCGTCATTGAACACCCTTTTTGCCACACAACTATCATTTTTTTTTATTTTAAATGTTCAAATTGATATTTCACGTGCCAAAGGTGAACTTGGGCCATTGTGCACAACATATATAAAAACGAGCGATCATTCTAGACGAACAGTCTTTTTTTGCTTTTGAATATTTCTTACGAGTATAAGAGGGCATGAGGGTATGTCTTGTTCTTTACAGTGCAATTATAAATGTACGCATAGCCTTATTCAATGAACAGCTAACACCTTTTCCACACTCTTTCAGCACCCTACCAAAAACCAAGGGCGTTGAAGTTGATCAACACCCTTTTTTTCACGCAAAGAGGGTGTAGAGCTAAGAACAAGGTGTTGAGATTCAAAAAAAAGGGTGTAATGGGCTCCCAACACCCTTTTTCCACTCATGATACACCCTTTTAAATGCGAATGCATTTCTTAGTCGGGGGTTGTCGTGCTCCGTCGGCGTGCGCCCGCAGGTGTTATCTCTCCGCGCTCCTCCTCGCCCCTAGCAACAGCTGTGGCGCGCCTAGCAACCGGAGCAGGTGGTAGCTCGGGCGGGAGTAGCGGAGGGCAAGGGGAGAGGAGGAGCGCACTCGGGCGTGTGAGGGCGCTCGCATCGCGGAGCTCGGGCGGAGTAGCGGAGGGTGAGTGGAGAGGAGGAGCGCGCTCGGGCGTGTGAGGGCGCTCGCATCGTGGAGCTCGGCGGGAGAGAGAGCTCGCGCGCGGGGCGGGCGTGTTGCGCGGGTCTCTCTCTCCTCTCCGCGTACCCTCTCACCGCTCGCTGCGCTGGGAAAATGTATATAAATGCAGTGGAGCGCACGCCTCTCTCCGTTACTGCTTGCCGCAGCGCACTCATCGGTGCACCCAATGCATTCGCATTTCCGCACGATCCCCTTCGGGGAGGTGGGGGGAGTTTTTTTGTCCAGACCGGGTGTAAAAAAAGATTTGTGTGAGATTAGGTTTCTCGACAATGTCGTGGACAGTGTCCGATCGCCGAAATAGAGAAAGCATAAATCAAGACTGACGTAGACGGGTAGGCTACACCGGCATTGCTGGCAGCGCGTGAAACTCGTCTCCACAGCGCGCGGAGGGGATTTCCAGTGATAGCTCGTTAATCCGTGCTAACGAATGTCCGGTAAAGAAAAGCTTGCTATAAACAACAAAAAATGGGCTGAATGAAAATAATCCCCATTTCACGGAGAGACCTGATCAGAAGTGACGATAGGCCTTTCACGAAGAAAGATCAAACTTCATAGCCATTCGAACAAAACGCCTGTCCTGAGGCAGTTAATTCTAACCTGACTAGGTCAGTTTCGTGATGCGGAAGTGGTATTTCCACATACTGCCTGCTGAAATGGAGCTGTTTGAAGTATACAACACCAACCAGAGGACCTCCAATGGAACACCGAAAGAAACGTTACGTGATGCCGACTGCATTCTAGGGTAGACTGCATTCCCTGGAATGCGAGAGAATAGGGAGGGGCTCAGCGACAACTGAACCTGAAATCTTAGACGGGTTTCGGTGTCGCACCACAACCACTTAGGAGGCCACACCCTGTTTTGGTACTATCGCCGGACATGTGCGGGGGGGTATACGCTACCAAACAACATTAGGCATACAAACCGCACAAGCCTTGCCGTCAGGCGTGGTCCTCGGACATCACAGTTATCAGTGGTCAAAGAGGCATGTTGTTTCCAGCTTTGCTATTACAGAATTTTATCCTAGCCTGCCAGGCTTCTATTTGACGCAGTGGCGTAGTGGTAATGCCTGGGAATTCCTTACTTGAGTTGTCGATTCTAAGTGCAGGCCGGGTTTAAATTTTCTGCAGAATATTTCCAATTTATTAACAACATTTTGCGTATTTTTTTTAAAATAATGTAAACTCTACAAATGAAAATGGTGTATTGTTGCACCACATATGGTGTATGGTTTGCCACCAATATACGTGTATGTTGAATGAAACGACACTGGTCACTGAAATTTTTTCACAAATGTTTTTTTGTATGGCACACCCGTTGAGACGCGGAACACATTCTTCGTAGTATAGGTAACCAATACAAATGTGTAAACGCTTTTTTACGAGGGTTTTCCAGAAAAGCCACGTAATAAGAAAGTGAGGACTTCTGGCAAATAACCTGTTCTTACAGGATTCACAATAACTATTCAGCACGGCGATATATCCAATTTGTTCATGTTTATATATGCTTCCAAAGAAATTGTTCAAGAAGCAATGTAGGGATTTTGGGCTAACAAGCGTATACAGGGAATAGAGGGATTTTTTAAATTACACCTCTCTCGAAACGGAATTCATTTCTGTTTTCCCGCGTATCATACCGCTCGCCATCTGGTGGGAATTTCGGAACCACATGCCCTTAGTTAGAGCCCATGTTATCTACACCTATAAAGTGAAGTTTCCGACTGACTGACTGACTGTCTGACTGAATGACTGACTGAAGAATCCATAAATACACAGCGGAATATGCTGGAGCTAGATACTTGAAACTTTGGGGCGAAGGGGGTCACTAAAGTGGGATTTTTGGAAATTATGCCCCTAACAGGCAAGAAGGGGAAAATTGTGTTTTTCAAGTTCCTGATTTTCTCGCTCACCCGTTCAGATATCGAATTCCTTTTGTCATATATGTAGCCTGTCAGATTTTCTAAAAAGTAGTGTTATGGCTTTTCCCTAATTAAAACCAATGGCGCGAATGTGCATTTTGGATCAAATTGGATGTTTTTTAAGATCCCCAATGTATCTTTCACTTCTTTGTACGTCCCATCGGTTTTTGTTGATAAATGTTTCGCTGAAAAATGCCCATAAATTTGTTCAAAAAGTCATTTTACGAGTTTGTGTCAACAAGCGTCTAAAGAGACCAGAGGGATTTTTAAAATTACACACTTCTTGAGGGCAATACAATTCAATTTTCCCGCGTGGCATAGCGCTCGCCATATGTTGGAAATTTTTGCAACCACACACCTCCAGCGGGAGCCCAAATACTTTATTATCAATCTAGGACGGATGCGTACCCTTTCATACCTACAAGAGAACACTTCCCATGAGTAAGTAGTCTTTTGAGCACACCATCTTAGAACAATTTGTTCCGTGATAGTTCGAATAAACCACGGGTTCCAATTGCTTCGCAAAACCACACGCGTCCTGGAGAAGCCCATGTAGTTACAGCTAGGATGAGTTTCTAATTGTGTACAACTCCATGGTGTACTACTTAATCACGACAAGAGCAATTGTTGCACACATTCGCGTAATTACCATAGTGGACCACCCGCGCATCGCCGGGTACTTCTTAAAGTTCGAAGTAGGAGATTCTATCTTGACATTTGGGAGACGCAATAACAATTGAAGGCGTTTGCATTGCAGCGTTTCTAAAATCATAGGCTAATAAAACGATGGCGAGGATTGACAAAAAAAACGATATCGAAAAAGGCAGGATGGTAGAGAGACTGGAACGTATATAAATTGGAAAAGGAGCAAATAAGTCAAATTTTACCAATCTCAATGGTTGTTAAGTATGTACGCCGAAATGATGTCACAGAACATTACAGTGTACGCGAAGTGATCTGAATTATTACAACTTTACCTGTACAGCTATTGTTACACAGAACGTCTTGGCTTTTTGTTGTCTTTGCCGACAAACTGGTTTCGCTTATTAAAACATCACCTCCATCTGGAGACAAGAGGCTGCCAGGCAAATACGCGCGTGGTGCGAAACCTTGTTTGTGTTCCCAGCCGTTCATGTTTCCACCCTTGGAGCTTAATATGGCCAATCTAGCGGGTTTAGGCATATATACACAAAAATACCTATTAAAATGGAGAATGCGAGCTGACATTGAGAATGGCCAGTAGGCAGGCACCCATGCTGCTTCGTCGGGTTAGCAGGAAAGCAGTATTATTGCGCGTGACGTGTTTATCGCCCCACAAGCACCTATCGGAACGTGAACTAGTCATTTTAAAAGTTGGTTACCCCAGACTGCAATTATTTTGATGCTGTCGGGGAAAAATGTGGTGGGTTTCGTTTGTTTAACTTCAGGTGTATGATCAGCAAATTGACTGCGTGGAAGCAGACATGCAGATACGTGTTCACATCCCGCCTTCCCATGCATTGCGGCGTGTCGAAGTGCGTGAACCTGGCGCAGCGAGTTTTGTGTTGAATTGACATTTTACAGTGTTTCGAACGTTGATCATTGACGCCGCTAGAGTGGTGTATAAGACCATCAGTATTGGGTTACCAAAAATACTCTTACTCCCTTAATTACTGTTGTTTTAACGGACCACTAATTTGGGGGCATGAGTTCTCGTTGCGCACTAAATCTGCATCTTTTAAATTTGTTTTCTTCATTGACTAATGCCCGCTTATTGCACTAATGCACTACGTTGCCGCTACCTCGATGCGCACAATTTGGCCAGCAAGCTACCCACACAGATTGTATGTACTACGGTCGCACGAAAGAACGCAGACATTCACATTTCCTATTGAAGGTCTTTATTCAGTTCCTGTTATCGGAGTGCTGCTTGAGAGCATAGACACACAGGAATCGATAAAGATTTCCGCGTGTGCACTAACAGCGAACGCATTCCCGTCATTTCTCGTTTTGTATGCGTATCGGCGAGGAGATCGATCACGGATGCATTCTGTTCGTTAGGCCCGCACGCCAAGGCTGTGTCCGCGTTAGGCCGGGCTTTCCTGCTTTCGTAGATCCCCGTAGACGGACGTTGCCCCTGTGGGCTCTCGTACTATTTGCATACCTCTTACTTATAGTCAAGCAGAGAACAAGCCAATCTGCGATGAAGCCCCCGCATCGGCATGCTCTCAGAATTCGTGGCATATCGCTCGTGCCTCCCGTCCATTTTCATTAAGTCCGGAGTTCCGTTCGGGGATGGGGCATCATGGAAATGAATAAAGAGGGAAAAGGGGAAAAATTCGCTACCGGAGACCCCGACTCAGATGTTTGTCAATAATCAAGCCTGCAAATACAGTGTTGCATCACCATACATATCGATTCGAAGCAGGAAAGCCTCATACTCAACGTCTTATCTCCACCGTACTATTCGGCAGACACATCTTGGTTTGGTTCTTGGCATGGGCACATTTTCAGTATCATTTTAAGCTTGCCCCCTCCCTCAGCCAAATAGACTCTGTGCGATGGGAAGTTTCAGGTTGCCTTTTATTCAGGAGGGGCTGTGACAGCAAAAAGAGAGTACAAGGTGCACTTTCCTTAATATTGTTCGCAATACGAATGCTATAGGCGAGCATATGTCAGGAAATATTGACACCACAGATAAGGTGGCTACCCTTTTGCTATTGTATTAAAAAGGTTTTATTTAGGCTTCATACGACTAAACGAACAAGGCCGTTGCGGAGCCAATATCTTATCCTGAGTTTTTTAAGCTTCGTGCAATGAAGTAAACCGAGCCCTTACGAATCCAACATCCTGGGGTAAAACGGCGGAATAATACTAGCTTTTATACCCTGCCAAAGTTTTTCTCCACTAGAACATGGTGTTGCCCAATGCACGACAGCCTAATTAAAGTATCGTTCCCCTCTCACTAAAACGTGCGTCGATTCCGTCAGGTGTTCTCCGACCGCCATGTCATTATGGCAAAACTGCTTTATAAATGCAAAGCTTTAATAGCCTAATAGAGCCGAGTTTCGCCGTCGCCAGGAATTTTACCTTCATTTGACCGCAGCTGCGCCTTAGACGTCAATGCATCACGTGACTCGCCGCGTCAAGCTCCGCGCCAGGGCCGCCGCCAGCAGCGGCTTGGCTCATGCGCTCAACGCAGATGGGTCACCGCCAGACCACAGGAGTCGCCGCGTGCCTGGTTAAGAGGAGTGCGGCGCTGGCCTAGTCAGTGCGAGCTTGGCTATGGATGAGAGTAAGACCGGGCCTTCTTATGCGAACGTTGCGTGCGAGCTGGAGGCTTTGAGCCGTCGTCGGCAAGCGGCGTCCCACGACCCCAGGGATATCGCCCGCCGAACTGCTTCACTGTATAGGATCCGCAATGCCTAGCGCGCGAAGCTAGCGTAAGAGACAGAGGAAGGGTAAGCCGCTGGGCTCGCACAACGCCGGAAACGGGACACACAACAAAAACCACAGCCGTCACACGTGGCTTAACAAGGATTACATGCTTAAGTATAGTAATTACAGCTAAATCAAAAGTTAACCAAGTAGAACCAAGCAAACGAGGCTATAACAAGCTTTCTCTTGGCATATTCGGTCTTTAGCTGAGCTAGGCCGCAGCCATTTTTTAAATGCAGAGCATTTCAGTAACTCACGATGTCACCCGCGTTGGCGTCCGTAGTCCGCATCGCTCTCCCTACACTATATAAATACTTGCCGGCGCCAGGTTTCGATCATACGACTCTGCGGGCGGAACGCAAGGTGCACGGTACTCTACCAACTGAGCCACAAAGCCGACACAGAGCGGAAGGTTACGAACGTGCCTTATATCCTTGACTCATTCAACCGTCGGCCAGAGGTGCGCCCTCTCCCCGCGTCCTCCTCGCCTTCTCTCCGCTCGCAACGCCCTCTCTCGCCGCGTTCGGTTCGGGCGCACAGCAGGTGGGGACGTGCGCAACACCCCCTCTCGCCGCGTTAGGTTCGCGCGCAAGAACAGGTGGGGCGCTCGCATCGCGCTCTCTCGCCGCGGTCGGTTCGTGCTTAAACCACATATGTCGTTCGCGCGCGCTGCGGTCGCTAACATCTGTGGCGTGATCGTGACGTCAGCATCACGCGTTCGCGTGGTGGCGATTTCGGCGCTATAACACTCTCTCGCGAGGGGCATTGGATTGGATTCGATTGGATTGGCTTGGATTGGCTTGGATTTGGATTGGATTGGATTAAAGTGGATTGTGTTGGATTGTGTTGCGTCATAGCCGCGCCACGTTCATCATAGCCGCTCCACGTTGCGTCATAGCCGCGGCAGGGGGTTCACGGCACGTTTCACCATCGACTTCATCGACAATGTCTACGCTGGAAGAGACAACAATTACAACAACACAACCATACGAAATCCATACGACGTTGCAGCCGCGCGCCCCCCCAGAAATGCTCTGCATTTGATCGTGCCCCTCGCGAGGGTGATGTTTCTTCTTTTGTAGGTTCTTTGTGTGAGAGGCTATAGCCAGCGCTGCGTCTCTCCCGAACGCCTGCCCTATTTGTCTTCTCACCCCTTTAGGCAACAGCCTACGCTTGTTATATACTCGGAATGTTGATATTGGCGGAGCACATCAGAGCTGGTCCAGACTTTGGAAACTCCGTCTTTGCTTTTTCTTACAACTCGATTGGTAGACTGAAAAATGAAAGCTCACATTAACGCGTAAGACGTGAAGGTAGCGAAGCTGTACGCAATCTTCACGACCACCATGAAAGTTCACATCCACGGTTGCAGCCGATTTGCTTCTTCTTCGCTGCCGCAATTACCTTTACTGCATCATTGTTGCTATAAGTGCGAGCGTCCTTCATTTTGTGG